>LZPO01045040.1:6469-17647 GCA_001675575.1 Neotoma lepida | reverse complement strand
CATCCTTAATCTTTCCACTTTACTTACTAAGGTAGGGCCTCTGACTGAATGCAGGGCATACTCACTCAGCTAGTTTGATTAGCCTACCTAGCCCGCTTGGCTCTTATGTTCATAATTTTCCTTAAACAACTGGCTAAAGGGGTGCTTTGCTGTTTTAAGCCTGATGGAAGTGTGATCATCATTTTCCTCAGACACACCACTTGCCTCCATTTCTACCCTTTGGGGGAAGAGCTGTTCCCCAGGGAGCCAAGCCACAAGCTTCACCCTCACTGTTGGAGTCTCCTCTGTATTCATCATCAAATTTCCACATTCTTCACCGGAAGAGTTCTTCTGCAATGCAAATTGAGTCAATTTTCTACTCTGTCTGTTAGTCATATTCTAAATTAAGCCATCATTACATCTACTTAGGGAACCTGCTAGTTTGTTCAGCAATCAGTCTCTCATCCGGTTTACACACTTCAGCTACTGCAATTTCTTTTCTCTGTGAAAAGAGACCAAACCAAAGGAAATCTAAAAAACAAACAAAGCAAAAAGATTTTCAACATAAAATGTCTTCATTCTAGCAATTAAAACAACAACAACTATTTATATTGATGTGCATCATCTGGATCCAGTAAATCTGGCTTTCTATCACATGATTGAACTACTCGTGTGCTCTCACTTAGATTTAGTCACAATGGCTTACCTCTTTGGTTACTTACTAAAGGGCCTTTCCTTCTTTTCTCCAAGATTCATGCTTTCTAGTGCCTGGAATGTGACTTATGGTACATTCCTTTTCTTCTTGCCAGAAGCTAGCTTGGGGTCATTTATTTGACCATACTATGGACAATTAGAAATAAAGGAAAATGTTTTAATTTCAAAATGATTTTTCAACATGATGGGGGAAGGTTTTTTTACTTAAGCTTAATATGTTCTCCATTTTCCTGTTTGCTTTACTATGAGAGAATCATTGCATACCTTGAAGTATACTATTCAATCACAAGACACCAAGAGATGGATNCAAAGTCCCCAGGCCAAGGAACAGGCAGTAAGAAATGAAGATACCCGCACTGCAAAAAAACCACTAGAATCTTTCACCCTCAAGATCTGAATGAGATCAAGCAGGCCAAAGCCCCAGAATGGATAGGAGAGGGCCTCCTGAAGTTTCTTCACCCCTAGGAGGAGATATTGGCAGCTGAGACTTCTCAGGGAGGGGTAATAAGCTTTCTTCAGGAATGTGGCTCTTAAGACACTACTCATGATCCAGTAGATGGTTGCATAACCATGCTCAGATGGGCAGAAACCAAGTGAACTCAGTGGGTTTGACAACAGCAACAAAAAGCACATAAAATAGAGAGGGAAAAGTGGTGAGAGGAATAGGGAAGGATTTGGAGGGGAAGGAATGGGGTGCATTTGATTAAAATACATTATGCAGATTTTAAAGTCTCAAACAATAAAAAAAATTTTAAATGTAACATTGTGTTTTAAATGTAAACTATATATATATATATATATATATATATATATATATATATGGATATCTAAGTATTTAAATATAAACATACAAAATTTAGAAACCAGTTTATATCTTGAAATGGGTCATGTTTACCCTTAAATGAGGTGATTTAGGTGGAACTTGGTTATTGCCTTCTTACTAACCTTTCCAAATCCAGGTTTTCACTTCCAGGTTACATCTTTCTTCCTTCACAAAATTGACTACAGTCTTGCATCTTCTTTAATCCAAAATTTCGTTTGTTGACCCTTTTTCCATCTGTTTTGTTACATCTTATCAACTAAATCTAGAACATTTTTTCCTGCTATATAGCATCCGAAACGAACTTCAGTGGCCACTGTAGTTTTCACGCTTGAATGCCCATTTATTTCTTCTACAGCCTCATGGGTCTTTAGTGAATGAAGTGGTGAGAGTGAAAGTCTGCTTTCTTCTCAGATCATAAAGAGGAGTCTTTCAGTCTTCCTTATTCAGTATATTAGCTGTCGGTTTACTATAAAGGACCCATCTTCATTATCCTGAAGCATGTGCCTGTGAAAACCTAGCAAGTGCAACTGTTTTTGTTTTGTTTTGTTTCTTAGTTTTATTTATTTTTTTTTATCATGGAGGGATGTAGAACCCAGTGGGAGGAGCCCTCTGCTCTCTGTCTTTTCTTTGCTAAGNATTTTATTTTGTTTCAATCTTTTTATCTATTGTTTTACAATTTCCCACATACATCTAGTGTACTTTGTTCTTATTCACTCACTACCTTCTCTTGTCCACTTCCACTCCTGCCCCATGCTGTCTTCCTAGCAAGTAACTCTTCTTTCATGTTTATTTTCTGTTTCTTTCTGTTTCTTTGAATTGACTAGGGGACCTTAGATTTGAATGAGGAGCCATTTACTGGAGGGTGGGCAACTAATCTCATTTCTTTTATAATTTTGCTTATTATTTTGAAGTTAAGTTTTCACTTCAGGTCAATGATTTTATACATAGAAAATGCTGAATACTCTACAAAAATCACAAGGAATGCTGAAATGAGCTCAGGAAAGTTTCAGGATTCAATATCAACAAAAATTATTAGCAGCATTGGTGTATTGCAGTAGTGAATTATCTGAAATTAAGATCGAGGATGAAATTTTATGCATAAAACTATATAACAGCTATGAGAGAAATTTTAGAAGAAACATACACAAGAATAAAACAAACTAGAAAAATGGAAAGACATCCCATTTTCATACAACGGGTTGTAATACTCAAGGTAAACTGTAGATATATTGCAATTCCTGTAAAAGTTCAAATGAAATTCTTGCAATAACTAGAAAAATACTAAAATTCATATATAATTGCAAGAATATACCATATCACAATGATAACTGATCAAAATAACAAGCTGTGAGGAATGCATTATCTGATTTCAAAACATACTGCAAGGCTATGGTAATACTGAANAATATTTGATATAAATGTAGACACATAGAAAAATATGTAAAGTAGAAATCTTCAAAGTCTACCACAGCATATACAGCCAATTGTGACTGGCCATTGTTGTGAAACATGCTAGTTCTGAAATATTTAATCTCCACAAAATGCTGAGAACAGTGTACACCCACCCACATGAACGGAACCAGACACCTATATATCACCAGTTGGAAAAATCTATCCAAATCTTAATTTGTGAGGTGTGGTGGTATTTTATCTATGTCTCCCAATAAAATTTATCTGAGGATCAGAGGAACAAGGTCAGCTGCTAGCCTTGCAATGTTAGCACACGCCCTTAATCCTATCACTTAGTAAGGGTCTGTCTGGATCTCTGTGAGTTCCAGGTCACACTAGGAACAGAGTCAGGCATGGAGACAGACGCCTTTAATCCCAACATTAACCATAGAATTCTGGAGGTCTATACAGACAGACAGGAAGTGATGTAGCTAGGCTGAGAGAGCCAATGGGAGAACAGAACAGAAAGGGATATAGATGTGGAGGTATAGGAAATCACGCACTCTTTGGGAAGCAGTGGCATTGGTAAGATGAGGCTGGTGGCTGCTCTTAATTCCTCTGATATCTGTCAGATTTTCACCCTATTTCTGATCCTGTGTTTTTATTTAACAAGAAATTCATCTTACAGTGAGGCCTAAAATTAAGAATACCCACCAAAAGCATAGGGGAAAATTGAAGGTCTTTAGAATGGGATTTGTATCTAGATGACACCAATGGCACAAACATGCATAGTAAGTTAAATGAATAGTATCATAACAAACCAAAAAGCTCCGTCAAAGCAAAAAAATAGCCAGTGGAGTAAAAGAACAACCACCGAATGGGAGAAGGCATTTGAAAACTATATGTCAAACAAGAGCATGATACACAGAATACAGAAGGAATTAGAGAAACTTAGTAACAAAACTACCAAATAACTATGACAATTGAGCATTAGAACTAAATAAACAGGTCTTAAAGGAAGACAGCAATGGCATGAGATGTTTGCTAATCATCAAATTAATCATTTAGGCAAATTGGAATTGAAACCATAATGAGGTTTTCTCTCACCTTTATATGAATAGCTATTAATCACAAACTAAAGAAACAAGGTATGTACATGGAAAGATCAGGAACAATTTGATATTATTGATGAGAAATTAAATAAGTGCAAGGAGTAGCAGAAGCACTGTGGAGATTCTTCAAAAGTTAAAATAAATATATCCATATAATCTAGTAATGCCATTGCAAGGTGTATATAGTCAATGACAATGAGATCAACATGCTGAAGAAACATTGGCAGCTCTGTGATCATTGCAGAATTATACAGAAAGGCCAAGAAATGTGAGTGACCTAAGTGTACAGCAACTGATGGATGGATGAAGAACATGTGGCATGGTATGTATACATGTAGTATGTATATAAAGGGACACTATGCATAGTCAACAAGTACTTTATATTGGCTGTGATGAGATTGTATGATGAGATTAAGCCAAATAAATGCAGTCTATGGGCACAGAAGAATGTGNTTAGCATGTGTCTAAGGGATTGAGATTAACTCCCAGCACCAAATGCAAATGAATCAAACTGCAAAACACAAAACTAAAGCAAAGGAAAAACCAAGAAAGCTAAATGTTGCAGAATTTGAACAATTAAACAATCAGGCTAGTTGTGCAACTGAAACAATAAGATGCAGGAATAGGAATCTGATTATAATCTTAAAAATAGTTTTAAGCGTTTTATCTTATAAAAAGTTATACTTTCACAATGCAGTAGAAATTAACACAGGTGATTATCATCAGAATGTTTAGATTAGGAATTCGACTCTTCTGACTAGTGTGAGTTTTGACCACCTAAAGGCTAAAAAATCCACAGAACGCACAGCTGGAATGGAGTGCCTATTATGCCTGCTCCCGCCTTTTTGTATTAATGACCCACTTGTACATGAGAAATGCCTCTGAGAGCACAGCTGGGTAACGAATCATTCCATCAGACAGGGCTGAGACAGGGAAGAGGTAAAGGAAGGGGAAGAGGAGTAGGAGGGAAGGGAGAAGGGAGGAGGAAGAAGATACTATCTTAGTTGAAGTTTCTGAAGCTGACTTACTCATGGGCTGAGACACTTGAACACCAGAACACAGCAGCCACCTTGGGAATGGTGTACATTCAAGTCGTCATCACATTTTGAGGAAGAGACAGTATTCTTACTGTTGCCGAAGGAGGACTTAAGTTCTGAGTTGACAGTGGAGAGTAAAACACCCACTTTTGCTGGAGTTCTGACTACTTTAATATTTTCACAATAAGGAAAAAGAAGAAAATGGCTTGAAGTGTTTGACAGAAACATCTCTGGTGATTCCAGAATGTGACATGAACAAGGATGAGAAAGGAAAAGGCAGACTGAAGAGGCCTGAGTGTTCAACTATTCCTCTACTGAAGCTAGAGTTACACATGATGGGTCCTTTGAAAGAACAGCAAAAACTCTTAATCACTGAGCCATCTTTATGGCTCTAAACTCATAATCTGAGAACTGGCTTCCTATGTTAACAATTGTTCTGTTGTATTTATCTTTTGGTATGACTATATCATGGAGATTAAATGAATAGTTCTGGATTTGTAATTAATGATTTTTCTAAATAGAAATTATGTATATATATAACTGCTCCCAGACTTTTAGGATCATATCAAAATTGTGAGGGGTTCATATTTTTTCACACATACTTCTTACATTCTCTGAGTTGGACTGTATGATTTATTTCAGTGAAAAAAAGAAGACTACTTCAGAGGACATTGAATAATTACCCCAAACTAAAGATTGCAAGTTGCTCATAATTCTTATCTATCGCCTGTGATCATGTATATTCACTTTAATAGTATTATTAATAGACAAATATCATACCCACTTTTGTGGTAAAGACTAATGATAAGTGTCTTATGATATGAATACAACCTATACTCTAAAAGAATCAAAAGTAATGTATTTGTCCAAAGTTGCTTCTGTTAAGCAGAGAAGCTCAGTGTCAAACGCAGTGAGATGCAGATNCTGAAAGGAGAGCTGATGGCTCAGTTAAAATGGTTCAGCAAATAAAACAAGGATGCCCTTTCCAAGGACACTGTCTGAAATTTTATAGTTGCTGTAGACAGTTATATAACAAAACACATACCTTTTGAGCAATTGGATTGGTTCACAGTTTCCTAAATTCAAAATATTTGGGGTGGTTTGTGCAAAAACTCTAATGTTAAAATAAAATGCCTAATTTGCACAAAGGCCCCAGGAAATTTCCTGTTTTCCCCATTAGTTTTATGCCACTGGACATTGTACTATTGCTAACAATTTGACGAGGGCGATGAAATGAATTAGTCCTCCAGACTTTGAAGGCTCGTGGAGTTATGCCCTTTTGGAAGCATTTGTTTTTTGTCTGAGGAATGTCAAAGCTGGCAATTTTGTGATGGCAATTTGTTTCTCCATCTGCCCCATACATTTAGACTTTTGTGAAGAATGGAGATTTTACGGTGCAAGCAAGTCTTTCACTTTGTGTGTTGCCAATGTGATTTTTCCAAGCANAAGTCACCTGTATGTTGGGCTTCTACGACTGCCCACATGGAATGGCTAATCCTTTGACAAGTCTGAAATAGCTCAAAAGTGACAGATGGACAAATATTATCTCAAACCTGAAGTCTGTATTAGGGTAGATTACACTGCTCTCTGGTGAAAAACACATCTCACATATAGAGACTTCATAAATGCAAGTGTATATTTGTCCAGCCACAAAGTCCAAGTGAACATTCAAAAGCAGGAAAGCAAGGAAAGCAAGGACTAGCAGGACAACTGAATATAAGAGAGCATGGGTGATCTCTGCTATAGCTGCCAACTCCTCTGTGTTTAAAAGTTTTTCTTTTCAGTATCTGATGCCTTTTGAAATCTCACATTGCATAATCTGATTTATCACTTGGATGAGTAATGTAAATTCTGGTTGTTTCGTAACCTACTTTGAAATAGGAATAAGATTTGCAGCTTTTGGGGGAATTCATTTGTCCCAGTCTTTGCCTGTTATGTTCAGAAAATTTATTAATGTAATATTGTAATCTGAAGAATTAATGTTGCATCATATTCTCAATTAAGAAATAGAAGGAAGTTCTAGAGAAAATACGATTTTAGACAAAAGTAGGAAATCATTTCTAGTTTTCTCTAAAATATTGTAATCTCTATTATTTGGTAATAATTTAATTTTATGGACCTCTGATGAAGTTGTGTGTCCTTGGGTGAGTCATTTAAAACAATCCCCATCGCATCAAATTAGTGAGGAGTGTCATTGTTCGCAGAGTGGTCTTAAGAGAGAAAATCTATTTGAAGAAGTTATAATAGCTCATGGTCTTTATGGAGAACTCATTGGAGTTATCTAGTGCTATAATGACAAGTGAAAAAGTAGTGATCACAGCCGGGTGGTGGTGGCGCACGCCTTTAATCCCAGCACTCGGGAGGCAGAGGCAGGCGGATCTATGTGAGTTCGAGGCCAGCCTGGGCGACCGAGTGAGTTCCAGGAAAGGCGCAAAGCTACACAGAGAAACCCTGTCTCGAAAAACCAAAAAAAAAAAAAAAAAAAAAAAAAAAGTAGTGATCACATGTACATCTTATTTTAGCTGAGTCCAGGGCTTTTATTATTATTGCATACTATTTCTTACAGTCTGGGATGTCATTAAATGCTTTCCATAAGCTAACATAAATATAATAAACCACTGGAAACCATTAAATGAAAGCTAACATTAACATACTTTATCATTTATCTGCACAGCCCCAACCCCCCCAGGCCTTCACGTTAGGCACCGTTATGATGAGTGAGTACAGGGTTTGGAAATGGGAAAAAGACAGAGGCAGAGTGTTTCATGTGCTAGGGAGAGAGACAGATCTTAAGAGGTAAGGGCAATGAGGAACAGGCTGATGTGGATGGCCTGCTCACNACCTGGGGCCATGGTGATGCTCAGGTCTGGGCTGCTGCCAAAGACCATGTCTTGGTCTGTGGCACTGACACAGCAGTGGGAGTCTGTGTTGATGTCTGTGACTTCCGTTGCCACTGAGAGTCTTGCAGACAGCTGGAGTCTGGACCACCACAGGTGATGTCCCCAGAGGGCATCACAGGGGCCGTGCCAATCTAGGAGCCCTTCTCAGCCAGCCACCCAGGACCAAGGGGCCCTGCCAATCCAGGAGGCCTGTGCTGCCACCCTGGATCATGGTGATGTCCGAGACTGGAATGCTGCTGGGAACCATGTCTGCGTCTATGGCTCTGCAATTGCCTGGCTCTGAATTGACCTCCATAGCTCCTGTTGTCACCAAGGGTCATGCAGAGACCTGCAGTCTGGGCCACCACCTGAGGCCATGTTAGTCTTTGAGGGTCAAGCTGCTTCCATGGCCATACAGACTTGGGTGGCCTAAGCTGCAACATGGGGTTATGATGTCATCTGGACCTAAACTGNGGTCATGGGCCATGTCTGAGCTCGTGACCCTGTCACAGCCTGGGTCTGTGTTGATGTCCATGGCTCCTCTTACCATTGAAGGGCAAGCAGATGCCCATTGTCTAGGCTACCATCTGGTGACATGTTGATGTTCAAAGGCCATGTGGCTACTGGGGNCATGCCAATCTGGGTAATTTACAATGCCAGCTAGGGTTACGATGATGTCTGGGCACGGCTGCTGCCAGGGCCCATGTCTGGGTCTGTATCCAATCACAGCTGGGATCTGTGTGGATGTCCCTGGCCTATGTTGCCACCTAGGGCTATATTAGTGTCTAAGAGCAGAGCCTCTGCTGGGCCATACAGATCTAGGTGGCTTGGGCTGCCATCGGAACCATGGTGTCATCCAGGCTTGGGCTGCTGCCAGGGGCCCTGCTGCAGCTATGGTCACTGTTGAGTTCCATGGCTCCTGTTACCACTGAAAGTAGTGAGGATAGGACTGCACAGAGTTGGTCCTGCCCTTCACTGGCTGCAGCGCTGGGGAGAACTTGTCCTGCCTCTCACTAGCTGCAGCACTTGGGAGAGCAGGCCCTGCACCTCATCTGGACAAAACAATGGAGCTGGCCCTAGTAGTGTGAGTGCAGGTGAGCTGGAATTTAGGACATGAGAGCAGGAGACCAGCCCTACTCTTTCCTGCCTGATGCATTGGGTGAGCTAGGGCAGTGCTGGAGAGCTTATTTGGGTGGCTAAGATGTGGGAAAGCTGGTGGGCTGACCAACCTAACTACCACTCAGGAGGTCCAGAACCGGGGTTATGACTTATCCCACCCCAACATGCACCTCATCTATGAACTGCTGCAGTTTGTGAAGGGGCTGGACCTGCAGATCCAAAGTTACAGGACACCCATGACACAGGAAAACAGGGTATCCAAAAGGAGTCCCAGTGAGGGCCCAGTATTGATAGGGTAGTAGAAGCCAGAGGCCTCAAGCCAGACCGCTGACTCATTGCAATGAATACTTACAACTAAAGATGTATAGACTAAAGGGTAGACTGTGAGACTCACTGGGCCATACTATACCTTTTTGGTTTTGGTTTTGTTGTTTGTTTGTTTTGGCTTTATTTTTAAATTTTGTTTTGCTTTGGGAGGGGAAGTTGCAAGGACAGAGGGTGGAAGTGAGGGGAAGGGGAGGTGAGTGGGATCCGGATGCATGATGTGAAATCCACAGACTTTATCCGGGGAGTTTGTTTTTTGTTTCTTTTCTATGGTGCTAGTATTTAATGTTCTTTCTGTGGATTCAATATTTTTATACACAGATATATAAAGTTATAATTTATAGTATGCTCTTAGCAAACTATAACCTATGTTCATCATATCAATTAAATANAGTTAATACAGGCCTAAGGATTAGGTAGTAATAGTTGTTATAACATTATTAAGATTAATTTATTTTATTTTATGTGTATGAGTGTTTTGCCTGAATGTGTGTTTGTGCACAGTATGTAAGCCTGGTNACTGCAGAGGTAGGAAGAGGGCATTGGATCTATTGAACTTGACTATACATAGTTATGACTACCTTGTGGGTGTTTGGGTTCAAATATGGCTCTTCTGCAAAAACAAATTCTATTAATCACTGAGCCATCTCTCCAGCCCCATGTTACAATGTTTTTGAGCACTTCTCTATCTTCTAAGCATGTTGAATTATGTCTCCCACAGCCATACCTCAAATCCAAACCTGAAGTTCTAACCTAGCACTATAATCTGCAGGGATAATCTAATTGTTGTGGTTAGTGAGTTCAGTTGGAAATAATGTGGAACCCTAGTCAAACATAAGTGGAGTTCTCATAATAAAAGGAAATTTCAGCACAGGAATGTGCAGACAGGGAGGATGACTTGGAGGTGTTGGGAGACATCATCTACATGCAAAGATACACTTTGGGCTCTACTCAGAAGAACAAGATCATGCAAAACTACCAGCCTCCAGAACTATAAGGCAGTCTAACCCTATTGTGCAAACAAGTCACTTAGTGGTACTTAAAATAACAATCCTAGTGACTGGACACAGACTGTTTCATGTTTTAACCTCACAGATATTTAAGCCTCATGAAATTAGTTTTCACTCACCTTCCTAGTAATTTAGGAGGAAATTGTTCAGCACCAGGTATAATACACACCATTCTATTTTGACCATACAAGAAGCTTCTCAAAGAGATAATATTGAAATATATATCTCATAAGAAAAATTAAATGATTTGAATAGTAAAAGTATAATTTTTACAGTTTCTTGTCTCTAGCTGCTTATGACATATTTGGCAAACCAGCCTATGTAATTCTATTCATAAAGTTTTCATGTGGAGATCTGCATATCTTTGTGCTCCTGGAGTCTATGTAAATTGCTCATCTACAAAGCAGTTGGAAATATGATCAGTAACATGACCTTTGTAAAATAAATGGATAGTCACAAAAACGTGTTTGGTAAGTATGCAAACTAAAACCAGAATTAATATCAGAAGAGAGAAGAACATTGTGGTGGAAATTGTCTCTTCTTGGCTATAGAATAATAGTTGTGATCTTTATAATTTAATATCTATATGCACACCTTAGAGCAATTCTTTCATGTTTTTTCAGTAGTTACTCATGCGAACTAGAAATGGCTTAATTCGTGCAAATTGTTGGATTACCACATTAAAATTTTATTAAGTCCTTTAGTGATTCTCCTAACAAAGCCAACAAAATTTTGTTTCAAAAAAATTAGATACTAAACCTCTCCACCTGAACTTTAAGCGTAAACAAAATT
>LZPO01045039.1:35850-45869 GCA_001675575.1 Neotoma lepida | reverse complement strand
TGTTTAGGGGTACATTTTTATTTTTCATTTTCAGGTATTTTTGTGTATTCTACTGTTTGAGGTTTCAATTTCTCTTCTTAATCAGCTAGTTAATATCCACTTCAAGGGCAGTTGTAATCCCAGCTAAGCCTTTTCAAATTGAAATAGTTTATATTTGAAATAATACTAACNTTAATATAAAAAAAGATATATATAGTATATATAAATACACATACACACAGAGAATAAAACAAAACAACCGTATGCAAACTAGCAAGAGACAGTCAAACAGAAAAACCACAATAGTGTTTCCCTGAGTGGAGATGGAGTAGGAAATGTTTTAGTGAAGATGATACTTTTTAAGGAATCATGAAGACATGCCACCAGCATGTTCAGACTAACAGGAATGTGTAGAATTTCTCCTCAGTCAAAATATGACAAAGGGAGAGAAAACTCCAAAATAAAAAGTGTAGCCCAGACTGGAGTGGTAACCTATGTGTATAATCCCTGCAGCTAGGAGGCTGATTGGAGAAGACAGGTTTGATACCTGCCTGGGCTACATAATAGTTGAAGTAAAGGGAAACACACGTACAAGCACACAGTACATGAATTGCAACCCTGGTTTTCTGTGTAGAAAAGCAAATTTTAAAGCAAAGATTTAATTCAGCTACTTCAGCTACAAATAAGATTCTGTCACTTAAAAATAGTATTTGAAATCGATATAAAGTGTTTTAATCTGAGTAAATTATATATGTATATATATAATATATATAATACATATATATATATTATATATATATGTATATAAGTATGTAGGAATTTCCTTCCACATCCAGAAATTGTAATGCCAATCTGAAGTAAAATTTAAATTCTATGGAATTAAAACTTAATGAAAATTACTCAAACGGTACAGAAATAGGCCAGACCTGGTGGCACATGACTAATTCCAGCACTGTGGCAGTTAGAAGAAGGTGGATCTCTGTGAGTTTGAGTCCAGCTAGGCTTATATTGCAAGCCCCTATCTGCAAAAGGAAAAAATTAATTAATTTACAAAAATATCTGTAGTTGTGCAATTTGTTGTTATGACAAGGTTTCTTAAAATACCTGCCTTATATAGGTGCTGGAATTCAACTTGTGTCCTCTGAAAAAGAAGTANATTCTCTTAACTGCTGAGCCATCTCTCCAGCCCCAAATCTCAAAGTATTAAATCTCTGTAATTTTGCAATAACAATTTTATTTTTTGCAACATTTAAAAATTTATTCTGACACCCATGTACTAGGATTAGAAGCATAGTCCATCACACCTGGTTATATTTATAATCTTTATTTAACATTTCAATAGAAATGCCAAAGTCTGATAGGTAAATAAAACAAATTGTTTTATACAGATCAAGTAAATTTACTCAGTCTTCTCTTAGCATGCTCCATTTTAACATTATCTGGCACTTCAGATTTTGTTTCAGTTCTTTTTAAAGCTTTTTTTAACTATAGGTCATGTGAGTGCCTGCATGTATGTATGTGCCTGCCTAGTTTACTCAGCAGGCAAAAGAGAGGGATTCAGATCTGGAGCCAATGTTGTAGGAATGTCAGCCAACCACCCTGGATGTTGGGAAACAGACTCAGGTTATTTGTGAAAGCAGCACAAAGTCTTAACTGCTGAGCCATTTCTGTAGCCACTGAAGGATTCTGAAGCTGGTGAGCTGGTACCATTGGATGATGGTTTTGCTTCACTTTTATTTTCAAATGATGAAAATAAAACATCCTACTCAACGTACCCTAAAAAAAGAACAAGAGTCACTAGCATTCTAGATTGTCATCATCATGGATACTCTTCTGTTTACAAGAAAGATGGTGAGATTACTAGATGCTCAGTGTGCCAGAGTGTGAAGATGCTCAACTCCAGTAGTGTTATCGTGGAAGGGAAAGTAATTTTCAGCTATCCATGAGCTGAAGTTTCCACTCCCTTTAGCAATCATTCAAAAGATGTGACAGTAGGACCACTTGCACCTTGGGTTATCCAGTGACTATTGTGGGAGACCAGCTCCCACTTTTTCCCCAGGGTACTCTTGAGGAGTGAGGGATAAGAGATTTAGATAGAAACATAGAGGGGAGAGAGACAGATAGAAACAGGGTAGCCTCAGGAGGGCCTGGATCATTATCTACTGGCTCCTTCTGTCTCTTCTAAAGGTCTTTTTAAAGGAATACCAAGGGGTGGAGCCAAAGACCTCCCCCTAGCACAGCCAAGTGCAATCCATTCCAATCACCTAGTAACCAAGTGGTCAAGCAATCCTCTAATGCAACCCTTCTGGGTAAAGCAATATTATGGTTTGCAAGAAATCTCAGTGGAGTCTTTGCAAGCAGGACACTGGATAAAATCCCTCTACAAAAACAGTGGAGTGTAGCAGTAAACTATCTGGACAGGGATTCTTCATGTCATTGCTACTTCTCCTGGCTGCTGCTTCAGCACCATCATTGAGAGAGTGTCAAAACAGGGAAACATGGACTTGATGCCAAAAACCAGGGTGGAATACTCTCATGGGAATTCTGTTGTCCTTTATTTAAATAGTTGCTGCCTTTTAAGTCATAGCTGTCTGAATCAGCAACTGCAACTCTGCTGCTACCAGCAGCGGTTAGGCTGCAAGGGCCATAGCCGGAGGGAAATCTGTTCCTTCTGGCTCCAACTCTTGCAAAGCTACAAACAATTTAACTAACCTCTCTCCCTCTAAAGAACTCAAGATTCAAAGGTTAAGGTGGAATTCTATTCTTCAGTGGCTAAATAGTAAGTAGCTCATTTCCTTTTCTGTGAAGCGGGAATTTCGAAGGACTGCCCTGCTTTGTATTGCCAAAATTGAACAGTCTTTTTCCTGTGTGTCCTCATGTCCAGTCTACACAGCTCATTGTCAGCAGTCAAAGGCAAGAACAGTTTCTTTNCTCAGTGGCTAATTTTGCCACAATGAAAGCAAATTCCATAAGGAGTTTCTTCAATGCCCATCATTTTTTCTGAGGTAATTTGGTCCTGCCAGAAGCAGATGTTTCTCATTGTCATGAAAAACTTTAAGTTAACTAAACAGTTTAATGATTTAATTCAGTAGTTTTTTGCTACTGTCCAATGTCTCTGCATCTGTCATTCCTTTCTCAGCATTTAGAAAATTTAAAGTTAAGGCATTCTGCAATCTGTCTGTGGTGGTCTGTGTTACACCCTTCTGTTTATTAATCATTTCTTTTGAAGTTCAATTAGAGCTTTCTATAAATGCTTCTCCTGTAGGGTTATGTGGTATACCTGTAATATGCTTTATGTTATAATATGCAAAAAACTTTCATTTTAGTGGACACATGTTGGAGCATTGTCAGTCTTAATTTGTACATTATTCACATAATGGCCATGACTAGATGGGTAATTACAGAATCAGCTTTTTCAGATCTCAAAGCACTAGCCCACTGAAGTCCTGAATATGTATCTATGGTATGTTGTACATGTTTTTATTTTCCAAATTCTGCAAAATGAAGCGCATCCATTTGCCAAATTTTATTTCCTTGTGTACCTTTGGGTTACTTCGTGCAGGAACAAGTAGGACTTGGTCATGCAATTTCCTTGGCTTGTTACCAAGTCATGGAAAGATCCTTTTTTAAACCTTAGCTGTTGACATGGTGTTTTTTTTTTTTTTAAAACAACTCTGAGGCCTTCAGTACATGTCCTACTAATTACTGATCAATTTCATCATTACCTTGTGGTAGAGGGCCTGACAGACCCATGTGGGATCTGATATGTGTTTTATATATGGGATGATTCCTATTTCTCACGAATTCCTGTAATTGTATAAATAATGAAGTTAATTCTGAACTGTCAGGAATAAGTTCAGCAGTTTCAATATGTAAGACAACTGTTTCTGCATATTGAGAATGAGTAATTATATTAAGAGGTTNTGAAAAATCTAATAATACCATGAGAATAACATATAACTCTGACTTCTGAACTGAATCATAAGGGCTTTGCACCACTTTACTTATTTTTCCTGACTTTTAACCTGCCTTTCCTTATCCATTTGTATCAGTACAAAATGTAGGGGCTCCAGAAATTGGGATGCCTTTTACTACATGTGGTAAAATACAACTAGTCTTTTTTATAAATTGAAATCTCTTACTTTTTGGATATTTGTTACTTATCTCTCCCAAAATATTACTTCAAGCTCTTTGCCAATTTTCATTTTCTGCCCATATGAAGCAATTTCAGCATTAGTAAAAGGTACTACAGTTTCTGCTCGGTCCATTCCTGTCAGTTGATGAAGTCTTAATTTTCCTTTTAGAATCAACTCAGAAACCTTTTCCACATATGTCTTTAATTTTTTACTCTGGTAAAAATATCCACTNTAAGATAATATCTTCCCTCTGAATTAAAATCTCTGTAGAGGAATGTGTAGGGTGTAAAATAATCAAAATGCAACCAAGCTCTGGATCCAAACAATCCACATGTGCATCCGTAATTTCTTTTCCATTAAAGCCAATTTCTCTCTCAGCTTCAGCTGATAATTCTCTTGGACTATTTAAGTCCTTGTCTTCTTCTAAAGTTTGAAACCAATTACTCAGTTCTTGAGCTGTTACTCCAATAGTGGGCCATAGATAGGGAATANCTCCCAGCAATTTTTGAAAATTATTAAGAGTCCACAATTGAAGTCTCCTAATTTGTACCTTTTGAGGTTGAATTTTTTGTAAATCTATTTTGTATCCTAAGTAATCAACAGAATCTCTTCTTTTTGTGTTTTTCAGAAGCAATTTGTAATCCACAGCAAGTCAAAATTTTCTTTACTTCTTCAAACATTTTTTCTAAGGTATCTACTTTTGAATCAGCTAGTAAGATATCATCCATATAATGATAAATTATAGATTAAGGAAACTGCACAAATTATTTCTGATGGCTCTCATACAAAATATTGGTACAGGGTGGGGCTGTTCAGCATTCCTTGTGGGAGAATCTTCCATTGATATCTCTTAACAGGCTGAGAATTANTGTAACTAGGCACGGTGAAGGCAAATTTTTCTTTATCTTGTTGTAATAGTATAGAAAAAAAAGCAGTCTTATAAATCAATCATTATAATAGGCCACGCCTTAGTTAATAAAGAATGCAAGGGAATTCCAGACTGTAAAGAGCCCATTGGCTGAATCACCTTATTTATGGCTCTTAGATCTGTTAACACCCTCCATTTTCCAGATTTCTTTTTAATAACAAATACAGGAGAATTCCAAAGACTGCTTGATTGTTCAATGTGTTGAGCATTTAACTGTTCCTTTACTAGCTGTTCTAAGGCCTGTAATTTTTCTGATGTCAAACAGGTTTGTCAGTCAACCATTTTGAAGTTAGGGCTGGTGGTACTTTTGAAATACCAAAAGCTTTTGTGCTCTGCTTATATGCAGCTTAAATGGTCTGTGAGTGTCCTTTATGGTATCTTGATATTTCTCTCATAAACATTCCTTATTTTATACTTTATTTCTGAGAATGGGGAAATGTTAATCTGTTCCTCTGTCTGTGTCTGAGCGTTTTTTTCCAAGGTCTGTATCCTACTAATCAGCTTTTTATATTTTACACAAAAGAACACCAAGGATATTATTGGTAAGATATTAGTTACCATACTGATAGTATGGTATTATATCAGTATAATTTAAATCATCAATCTTCCCATATATGGCTTCTAACTTCAAGCCTTCTAAGGTAGCAGTACAGAGAGCCCTAGCTCCTTGCATTATGTTTTCCATTCTTAACATAAAAAAAAATTCTTGTCAATATTATTTCTTTCCTACTCTTCTAAAAGATTTCCCAAATCTCTTACCAATTCTCTTGACTTCTCTGGGCAAGTGGCAGCTGACTGCTAGTGTGGAGAAGTTCAGATGGCAGATGTATCAAAGTCGGCAGGTGGAGTACCCCAGAGAAAAAATACAGCAGAGCTGGCTGGCCAAGGACCCCAGACAGCAAATGCATCAGAGCCTGCTGGCATAACCCCTGTTTCCATGTGGTTCTACCACCCATTGTGGTGCCAATTGTTGTCCTTTACTTAAATGGTTGCTGCCTTTTAAGCCACAGCTGTCTGTAAGAAGAACTTNTAACCAGTCTTATTAATAAATATGCGGAACAAGAAATAAGGGTAAAAATCTGACAGAGATCAGAGGAATTAGGAGCAAGCCACCACTCACCAANGCTGCCTCTACTTCCCAGGATTGAAGCGGAGGAAGAAGCGAGCCTTCCGGTCTAACCTGGCTTTTTATACCTATCCATCTGCTAACTAATTTCCCATCCTCCCAAGCTACATCACTTCCTGTCTTGTCTNCATGGATCTTCAGAACTCTAAGGTTGATGCTGGGATTAAAGGNGTGTGCCACCACCTCCTACTGCTAGTTCCCCATGTGACCTTGGAGTCACAGAGAACCAAATGGATTAAGGGTGTGTGCTAACTTGCATGGCTATTGTTTTTCTACTAGTGGCTGGCAGCCCCGTTTTTCCTCTGACCCTCAGATAAATTTTATTAGGGAAGACAAATAAAATATCACCACAGCTGTCTGAATCAGCAACTGCAACTCCACCTCTACCACTTCTACTAGCAGTTATGCTGTAAAGNTGTTAGCTGGAGGGAAATCTGTTCCCTCTGAGTCCGACTCTCGAAATCCTATGAAGGGAACTTAACTAAACCTCTCTCCCTCTAAAGAACTATTGATTCAAAGGTCAAGATGGAATTCTGCTCTTCAGAAGCTGAATAGCAAGTAGCTCACCTCTCCTCACTCGCTTCCTCCAAAATGCCCTTGTGCTTCTCACCCCTTCTTACAAACCCTTTCTCACTTGGCTCCTCCCTAAAACTTCCTGTCAGCTAGTTGCTGACTCAGCCTCTTGACCACAGGTAAATTTTATTTAATCAAACACAACTTTGCATCATTAAACAAATGTTCCAGAGCATAAACAAAAATAACACACCATGAAATATATTGAAATAATATTCTACAACAAAATTCCATGACAAAATACAGTTTCTAGTGACCCAAACAGCTGGGATAGTTGAGCCTTGATATTTTGAGATAGGGTCTGAATCATAATTAAGGCTTTCCTAAACTTCAGTATCCTTGGTATAATACTGAGATTACGTTGTCTGCCACACCCCACTTCGTGTGTGTGTGTGTGTCTTTAGGATGAATAGATGTATGGCACTGTGGTACAGACCTGTAATTGTAACACTCTGATCTATGGTAGAGGCAAACTGATAGCTGAGTTCAAGGTTAGGCTGGTCTACAAAGTAAATTGTAGACTAACTAACCAGCACTACACAGTCAGACCCTGGCTAACAAAACGGGGATAGAGGCATGACGGCTTGCTTAATTTTCCTTAATGGTGCAGCATTGAGCTAAAAGGAAGTCTATATCTTTATATGTAAATCTTCATAAATATGATAAATAATTTAAGCTTGGGAAAGTGTAAATATTAATATTTCCAATTCCATTAAGTAGATATAATTTAGTAGGAAGTAAAAGCAGAACATTAAAAAGCTCACTAATTAATTTAAAGTGATTAATAGTAAAAATTAACTGAAGCTAGAGGCATGAGTTGATTGAAATCTTGTATTTTCATGTTGAACCCTTTTTATGCAGAAAATGGTCTAAGAGATTTCAGATTTTTGGTAAATAATTTTTTA
This sequence comes from Neotoma lepida, assembly GCA_001675575.1. NCBI lineage: Eukaryota > Metazoa > Chordata > Mammalia > Rodentia > Cricetidae > Neotoma > Neotoma lepida. Next base: position 38,222 of record LZPO01045039.1, on the reverse strand, counting down.
AAAATCGAACTTCCTTNTTACAAAATGAAAATTGTAACATGTGATATTTTTCTGTGTCTCCCAATAAAATTTTATCTGAGAGTCAGAGGAAGAAGGTCAGCCATTAGTAGTAAACACAAAAGTCATGCAATGTTAGCACACACCTTTAATCCATCTGGTTCTCTGTGAGTTCACGATCACACTAAGGAACAGAACCAAGCTTGGTAACACACTCCTTTAATCCCAGCATCAACCATATACAGACAGACAGGAAGTGACAGAGCTGAGCAAGAGGAGGAAATGATGTAGCTAGGCTGAGAAAGCCAATGGGAGAACTGAACAGAAAAGAATATAGGTGTGGACATATTGGAAGCAGAGACGTAAGGTGAGGCTGGTAGCTGTTCCTAATTCCTCTGATCTCTGTCAGCCTATCACCTCTATCTCTGGCTCCATGTTTTTATTTAACAAGACCATTTAGAAATTTCTTTATAGTAGCATGTTTCCCNTAGCTTTTCCATGATATGACTAATCCAGAGCCCCAAACTTGGATGATTTCCTTTGTTTTTTGTTGGTTTCAAATCAAAACCAATCTAGTCTCCTAGAAATGAGTCCTCAGCCCTAAGAATTTGGTCAAAATGAAGGTCTGACTGAGGAGGCAGATAGTGCCAACAAGAGTTCCTGAAACTGTACTTCTCTTTCTGGGATGGTTGGAGCACCTCAGTTCACTGTGTAGGCTGCCATAGTGCTACAGAGGGCTTGTGAGCAAGGTTGTCCTTGCCCTACATGACACTTTTAAAAATTATCTATTTATCTGTATGTACATCTGTGAGGTTATCAGACCCCTGGAATTGGAGTTGCAGGCAGTTTTTAGGTGCCATGTGGGTGCTGGGAATTGAACCCAGGTCCTCTGGAAGAGCAGCCAGTGCTCTTAATTGCTGAGCCATCTGTCCAGCACCCCCCTCCCCCCGTACAAGACACTCTGGCCCTACTGGAAACACCTGAGTTCAGATATGTTCTCCTAAGACTACAGGTCCTGGGACAGCCTTCATCATTATGTTAGCTCCAACATCCAGGAGTTAGTGTTTCAAGTGGTAGGTCCATGAGTAATTATTTGAACTCAGCAGAGCTGGAAAGAGAAGTNGGGAATCACTTCACCTGGTGGGCAAGAGCGGTCCCTGAGACTTGCACATCCTGTACATAAGGGTCACCTGTAGGAAATTGTAAAAATTAAGGATGTGGTGGTTGTAAGACNGCGCAGCATACTGATTCTTGGTGGTGAATCATAGTACTGCTGTGTGAGGAGGATGTCAGCTGTAGGGCATGTAGTCAAGACTATTTCATAGCCACATAGCACCACAGTGTGAGGAGGATGTCAGCTGTAGGGCATGTAGTCAAGACTATTTCACAGCCACATAGCACCACAGTATGAGGAACCTGTAGCCATGGGTGGTTGCCATCTCTCAGGCAATTGTGGGGATGTTCCAGTAGCAAGTCAGCAGTGTGGAGAGTGACTCATACATGACATCCAATACCTATCCTTTAGAGGAAAGGCACTGCTCAGATGTGTGATGAACAGCCCACCATTGAGGTCTGAGATTATCAAAGGTTAAAAGTGCTGACAGTAAACTGTTCTTGTAACAAAAGAGCTCAATAATGAGCTAGTGGCAACAGAGCAGACTCAGTCATCACTCTGGAGGTTGTGTAAGAACTGCTGTAGCTGGGCAAGGCAGATACCTTCTTACATACTGTAAGGATTCTTACTCACTTTACTACTCATTTATTTTTCTCTCTCTTAGAGTAGAGGTATTTATTTACTCCAGAAGGAAGTACCTAAAAGATAAGAATTTCTATGGATAAATTCATCCTTAATTTTTGTTTTACCCTAAGGAAGTTGTCCTGTAATATTTTGATAGGAGGTTAATTGTGAATGCTTAGCTTACCATTGTCATCTGGAAGTGTTTCGAGAGAAGACCTTTTGTGATCAATTCCTGTACTACCACATAGTGAGCAATTTAGGTATTCTGAATTTGGACCAGTGGGCACATGTGTGAAGGTCAGAGGACAACTTGGAAGAGTGGATTCTTTCCTGGATGTGAAGCTCAGGTCCTCAAGCTTGGTTCCAAGTTCCTTTTCCACTGAGCTAATCAGTTGGTGCATGATACAGCACTCTCTTCTAATCCATCTATTTCAGTGTGATTGGTTGTAGTAGCTCTGTTTTGTTTGTTTGTTTTGTGTGTGTGTGTAGGTAACTAGTACTGGGTATTTAACCTAGAGCCTCTTACATGCTAAGCAAGCATTTTTCCACTGAACCTTTAGAAAATATTTTATTTTGAGGTAGGGTCTGGTTGAGTTGACCAAGATTTCCTTGCACTCAGTATGTAGCTGTACTAGGC
>LZPO01045039.1:0-31161 GCA_001675575.1 Neotoma lepida | reverse complement strand
CCTTTTTGAGGCAAGACCAGGCCCCTCCTCAGTGTGTCCGACTATAGGTAATGGGAGCATTGTGTCCGACTATAGGTAATGGGATCCAGAAAGCCTGCTCATGGACCAAGGATAGATCCTGATCACACTGCCAGATGCCCCTCAAACAGACCCAGCTACACACTGTCTTCCATATGCCGAGGGTCTAGTATGGTCCCGTGCTGGCTCCACAGCTGTCTGTTTAAAGATCCTGAGTTACTTTGAACTTGGTTCAGTTGTCTCTACAAATCCCCCAATCATGACCTTGACCTCCCTTGCTCATATAATCCCTCTTCCCTCTCTTTGACTTCCAGAGCTTGGCCTCATGCTTGGTCATGGATCTGCTTCCATCAGTTAGTGGATGAAGGCTCTATTATGACAGAGTATTCACCACTCTGATTACCAGACTAGGCCAGTTCAGGCACACTCATTACTATTGCTAGTAGTCTAATATGAGATCATCCTCATGGGTTCCTGGGAATTTCCCTAGCACCAGTTTTCTCCCTTACCCCATAATGTCTCCTCTATCAAGATATCTCTTTCATTGTTCTTCTATTCCATCCCTCCCCCAGCTCAACCACCTCATTACCTCATGTTCTCATCCACCATCCCATCCCCTCCATTGCTCCCCCTCATCCCCAGTTTACTCATGGGAATCTTCTCTGTTTCACCTTCACAAAGTGATTCATATATCCCTCTGAGGGTCCTGCTTGTTTCCTAGCTTCTCTGGAGCTGTGGGTTGTAGTCTGATTATCATTTGCTTTANCTATAGTATCGACGTTTGAGTGAGTACATACCATGTTTGTATTTCTGAGTCTGGGTTACCTCACTCAGAATGATATTTTCTAGTTCCATCTATTTGCCTGCAAATTTCATGATGTCATTGTTTTTTTTATGGCTAAGTAATACTCCATTTGTGTATATGTACCACATTTTCTTTATCCATTCTTCGGTTGAGGAGCATCTAGGTTGCTTCCAGGTTCTGGCTATTACTAATAATGCTGCTATGGACATAGCTGAGCAAGTGTCCTTGTGGTATAATTGAGCATCCCTTGGATATATGCCCAAGAGTGGTATCATTGGGTCTTAAGGTAGATTGATTTCCAATTTTCTGAGAAACTGCTATACTGATTTCCAAAGTGGCTGTAAAAGTTTGCACTCCCACCAACAGTGGAGGAGAGTTCTTCTTGTTCCACATCCTTTCCAACATAAGCTGTCATTAATGTTTTTGATCTTAGCCTTTCTGACAAGTATAAGATAGTATCTTAGAGTCGTTTTGAGTTTCATTTCCCTGATAACTAAGGATGTTGAGCAATTCCTTAAATGTCTTTCAGCCTTTTGGGATTCTTCTGTTGAGAATTAACTGTTTAGATCTGTAGCCTATTTTTTAATTGGAATGCATGGTATTTTGATTTCTAGTTTTTGAATTCTCTATATATTTGGGAGATCAGCTATCTGTCAGATGTGGAGTTGGTGAAGATCTTTTCCCATTCTGTAGACTGTCATTTTGTCTTATTTACTTTGTTCTTTGCCTTCTTCTCATTTTCAGGAGATCCCATTCTTTAATCGTTGCTCTCAGTGTCTGTGGTACTGGTGTTATATTTAGGAAGTGGTCTCCTGTGCCAATGAATTTTATGCTACTTCCTTTTCTCTCCTCTTTCAGCTTCAGTATATCTGGATTTATGTTGAGGTCTTTGATTCAGTTGGATTTTTGTTTTGTGCATGGTGATATGGATCTATATGCAATCTTCTACTTGTTGACATCCAGTTATGACATCACCATTTTTTGGAGATCTTTTCTTTTGTCCATTGTACAGTTTTGTCTTCTTTGTCAAAAATCAGGTGTTCATAGGTGTATGGGTTAATGTCAGGATCTGCAATTTGATTCCATTGGTCCATATGTCAGATTTTATGTGAATACCAAGTTCTTTTTTATTACTATAGCTCTATAGTAGAGCTTGAAGTCAGGGATGGTAATGCCTCCAGAAGTTGCTCTATTGTAAAGGATTGTTTTAGATATCCTAGGTTTTCTGTTTTTCCATATGAAATTGAGTATTTTTCTTTTGAGGTCTTTGAACAATTATGTTGGGATATTGATGGGGATTGCATTGAATCTGTAGATTGCTTTTGGTAAGACTACCATTCTCATTATGTTGATTCTACTTATCCATGAGCCTGGGATATCTTTCCATTTTCTGATATCTTCTTTGAATTCTTTCTTCAGAGACTTAAAGTTCTTGTCATCTAGGTCTTTACTTGCTTAGTTAGAGTTACCACAAGGAATTTTATGTTATTTGTAGCTATTGTAAAGGATAATGTTTCTCTGATTTCTTTCTCAGCTCATTAATCATTAGTGTATAGAGGGCTACTGATTTTTGAGTTAATATTGTATCTTGCCACATTATGAACATATTTATCAGTTGTAGGAATTCCCTCGTAGAATTTAGGGGGTCACTTATGTANACTATCATATTATCTGCAAATAGCAAAAGTTTGACTTCTTCCTTTCTAATTTGTATCCCCTTGATCTCCTTTTATTGTCTTATTGCTCTAGTTAGAACTACCAGTACTATATTGAATAGATATGTGGAAAGTGGACAGCCTTGTCTTGGTCCTGATTTTAGTGCAATTGCTTTGAGTTTCTTATTTAATTTAATGATGGCTGTCAGCTTGTTGTTAATTGCCTTTACTATGTTTATGTATGTTCCTTATATTCTTGATCTCTCCAGGACCTTTATCATGAAGATGTATTGGATNTTGTCAAAGACTTTTCAGCATCTAATGAGATGATCATGTGGTTTTTCAGTTTGTTTATATGATGGATTACATTGACAGATTTTCATATGTTGAACCATCCCTGTTTCTGGGATAAAGCCTACTTGATCATGACGGGTGATTTTTTTCATGTGTTTTTGAATTCGGTTTACCAGTATTTTATTGAGTATTTTTGCACCAAAATTCTTGAGCGAGATTGGTTTGTAATTCTCTTTCTTTGTTGCATCTTTGTGTGGTTTGGTGTCATTGTAACTGTAGCCACATAGAAAGAGTTTGACAATTCCTTCTGATTCTATTGTGTGTAACAATTTGAGGAGTATTGGTATTAGCTCTTCTTTGAAATTCTGCCCTTGAAACCATCTGTTCTTGGGCTTTTTTGGTTGGGAGATTTAATGACTGCTGCTATTACCATAGGAGTTGTAAGTCTATTTAAATTGTTTATCTAGTCTTGATTTAATTTGTGTACATGGTATCAATCCAGAAAATTGTCCATTTCTTTTAAGTTTTCCAATTTTGTGGAGTACAGGTTTTTGAAGTATGACCTGATGATTCTCTGGATTGCCTCATTGTCAGTTGTAATGTCTCCCTTTTCATTTCTGATTTTGTTAATTTGGATTTTCTCTCTCTGCCTTTTAATTACTTTGGATAAGCATTTGTCTATCTTGTTGTTTTTCTCAAAGAATCAATTCTTTATTTCATTGGTTCTTTGTACTGTTCTCTTTGTTTCTATTTTATTGATTTCAGCCCTCAATTTGATTATTTCCTGCCATCTACTCCTGGGTGAGCTTGCTTCATTTTATTCTAGAGCTTTAAAGGTGTGTTATTAAGTTGCTAGTGTTAGATTTCTCCAACTTCTTTATGTAGGCATTTAGAGCTATGAATTTTCTTCTTAGTATTGCTTTCATGGTGTCCCATAAGTTTGAGCATGCTGCACATTCATTTTCATTGAATTCTAGGAAGTTTTTTATTTATTTCGTTATTTCTTCCTTGACTCAGTGGTGATTCAGTTGAGCATTATTCAGTTTCCATGAATTTGTAGGCTTTTTGTAATCTGTGTTGTTGTTGAATTCTAAGCCATGGTGGTTGAATAAAATACAGGAGGTTATTCCCAATTTTTTCTATCTGTTGAGATTTGCTTTGTTAGTAAGCATGTGGTCACTTTTAGAGAAGGTTCCATGGGGTGGTGAGAAGAAGGTATATTCTCTTGTGTTTGGTGGAAAATTTTGTAGATGCCTATTAAGTCCATTTCAGTCATAACATCTGTTAATTCTCTTATTTCTCTGTTATGCTAGGACACCTTGTACAGTCTTGATGCAAGGGGACAGGCTTGGACCTGCCTCTACTGAATGGACCAGGCTCTGCTGACTCCCGATGGGAGGCCTTACCTTGCTGGAGGAGGAAATGGGGGTGATTTGGTTGGTGAAGTCTGGGGGGGGGTCAAAGGAGGGAAGAGATGGAGATCAGTCGTTGGTATCTAAAACAAATTAAAAATTCTTTAATAAAAAAATGAGAAGTCAGATGTTTTTCTGATCAGTCTGCCTTTATGTAACTTGGCCTTTTCCTTTGCAACTCTCAGTATTTTTTTATTCTCTATGTTTAGTGGTTTGATTATTATGTTGCAATTGGACTTCTTTTTTGTGTCCAGTCTATTTGGTGTTCTGTAAGCTTCTTGTGTCTTCATAGGCATTTCCTTCTTTAGGTTGGGAAAGTTTTCTTCTCTCATTTTGTTGAATATATTCTCTGTGCCTTTGAGCTGTTATTTTTTTTTCTTCTTCTATCCCTATTATTCTTAGGTTTGGTCTTTTCTAGGTGTCCCAAATTTCCTGGATGGTTTGTGTTATGACTTTATTGGCTTTAATGTTTTCTTTGACTGACAAATATATTTCCTCTATCATATCTTCAATATCAGAGATTCTCTCTACCATCTTGCACATTCTGTTAGTTATGCTTGCATTTGTAGATCCTGTTTGTTTACTTAGATTTTCCATTTGCAGCATTCCCTTGATTTTTGTCTTCTTTGCTTCTATTTCAGTTTTCAAGTCTTGAACTGTTTCCTTCACCTGTTTGATTGCTTTTTCTTGGTTTTTTAAAAGGAATTTATTGGTTTCTTTCAATTTTTTGTTTGTCTTTTCCTTGATTTCTTTAAGGGAATTTTTCATTTCCTCATTAAAAGCCTGTGTCATCTTCTTAAAGTCATTTTTCATGGTTGTTTTCTTCTGCTTGCTCTACATTGAGATGTTCAGGTCTTGCTGATGTAGTATCACTAGGTTCTGGTGGTACNGTATTGCTTTTTGAGTTGTTGAATATATTCTTGCACTGACATCGACCCATCTCTTCCTCCAGTTGGTGCAAGTGGTGTCTGTGTCTCAGCAAGCTGCTCTTGGTCCAATTTACACTGGAAGTGTTTGTGTCTCAGGAAATCTCTGAGGTCTTGGAGGATGGGTGGGTTTGTGGGGTGGAGTGGATCTTGTAGGTTACAGGGTCAGGTGTGGGATGGTGGTAGTCATGTCTTCCTGCAGAAGTCCTGCCTGCTGGCCTGCAACTGGGGCTACTATGGGTATGGGTATGGGAGCACTGGTTGTGCTCCTGGGTCTAAAGCCTAGAGGCTGGTTTGATCATCTAGGAGAACAAAGATTCATCTCTTNGTCCAATCAGAGCTCACTGAGACTGTATGTCAGGGAGCAGTTGTGGCCTCAGAGGATGATTGGTTTTTGGGGGGTGGAGTGGGGCTTGTAGGTTATATGATCTGGTGGGGGATTATGGTAGTCAGGCCTGCCTGAAGGAGTCCTGCCTGCTGGCCTCCAACTGGGGCTGCAATGGGTAGTGGTATGGGGCACTGTAGCATTTTCTTTGAGCCATGTTCTGCAGCCCTGAAAGCTGGTCTCCACAAGCTGTGATAGGCTGCTTTCTGAATCAGACCTGGTAGTTGTAATTTTATTAAAAGGAGGAGAAGGGGAGGTCTATGTTAGAATGGGCTAGGATGCACTGGTAAAGGAAATAGTGGACAAGAGAGAAGGGGAGGGGGACAGCAGAAAGTTTTGTCTACCAGAGAGAAAAAGGATTGCCTCTGGATTGAGGGAACACAGACATGGCACATAGTCAAATGGAAGTTTGTAAAGTAAAAGGTCTAAATCCCATATTAGTATGAGATTTACTTTTATTTAGGCATGTTAATTAAGTGAACCAAGGGGGTTTTTGATTGCTGGACTTTAGTAGTTAATCTCAGGAATAGGAAGTGGTCAAATAAGAGAACAGACCTTGGTGGCTAGCTTTAGTAATGTAATCTAATGGTGTTTTAGCAAGGCAGAGTGAATGGAGAGGACAAATCCTACTAAAGCCAAATATTAGACTGGGCTAAAGTCCATGTTACTTGGCTCCATTTTATCCCACATGACCATTGTGTGGGCTGAGATGAGATGGATCTGTGACCCTTCATGTGGGCTGAATTTTAAGATTTTTGCAAACCATCTTGTTAAAAATTCACCATAATTTAAAACGTAAGTAGCCTTGTGTGGCACTATTACCCATTTAAAAAAGCGTCTACTAAATAGCATTGTGTAAGGCAGTTAGAGTTACACCAAGAGCCTCCCTTTGTCCTTTCCATCAAATCTAATCCAAGGTTTCCCAAGTTCTCTGAGGGAACTAGGTGACGGAATGATGGGATAATACCATGCTCCCAGAAAGAAGATACGAATTTAAACATGGGTGTGGGAGGCTGCTGTTCCATCTTTATTTAATGGGGGTAGGCAGTGCCTATGTCAGCCAGAGGAGTTGGCTTCCTGTATTTGGAGGTAATGTTTACTTTCTTTGCTCTCTTTAGAGCTCTGTTTATGGAAGTTATGTTCTCCTCTGAGGTATTCCTTCAGATGAGCTAGGTTCCTAGACTGAGCCACCAAATTGATAGATAAATTTAGGGTCATAAACAAAGAGATCTCCACTCCTATTAAAGTGTCTATATAAGACAAACTTTTCTTATAATCAAAGAATATTTTCATAAAGGGAGCTCACCTAGACTAGAACTGCATTTGGTTTTTATTCTAAGGAAGGGGGTGACTGTGGCTTTCCCNTTTTGATGTGGTCTAACCTCAATCTTATTCTAGTGGCTAGTCTGAAACGAATTGCCACATAGGAAATGGAGGAGAAANTGGAAGCTAAGCATTACTCCAAGGATGAAAGTATCACTGCTGCAAGACCTCAAATACCTAGAATAGAGAACTGGCCCTGTGAATAAATAGGTTTTACTGGCTTGAGAGATAAAAGTATTTGAATTCCTTGTTCTCAGAGTTTTGTACAATTTGATAAATAAAACACATATTTGATATTTCTCAGAGTAATCAGTGGGGCTGGGTTTTCTTGAAACCACAAGGGGAAGTATGAGTTGCAGAACCATAACAGGGCTTTTTGATCACCTGTATGTCCAGAGAGAGCTCTAGAGAATGGGAACTCTGGGAAAAAAAATCANGTGATGGAGGTTCAGTAACCTAAGGGTTTAGTGCTCACCTTTGAGTTAATTTTGTAAGAGTTCTGATGTCTGTTTGCACTTAATTTAGACATATAGAATCATAGGTAGTTGGGTAACATTTTGTCAAGACCACATTTTCCTGGCTGAGTTTACTTTGGTCTCTTTTTTAAAAAACTTGACTTTACATTTNTGTAAAGATAATGGAATTTTCCCCAGGCCAGCCCTGAGAAAATTCCTCCCAGAGTCCTGGGAAGACACTACATCCAGTGTGGGGTTATCTGAAGTAAAGAAATCTATGTACAACATGCTTTTTGTCTGTTAACTTTATTCTTCGAAGACAAAATTCTATCTATACAGCTTTAGTTCCATCCTGAGTCTCAGTTCCTCTTTGTACCTAATTTTATGTCCTGAGTAGCCCCAGTAATAACTAAGCCCTTATGCTTTTGACCTCATCATGGTCCTCTCTTTNTTCATTCTCCATCTATCCTTCCTAGCTCCTTACTCCTGGCTCTCAGAAAACTCTACAAGTGTTCTGTCTTACCTATCTACAGAATCTCTGTCTTCTTCTCTTCTCTCTGGCCATGCATTTATGTCCCATCCAGGAATTCTATTTTACTCATCACTCCACCTAGATATGCAAAAACCTCCTTTGTTCTCAGTCAATTGCTGTGGAAAGCCACTGGGCCTGAAGGCAAGGGATGGTCTGAGCTATTCTCTTCCTCACTTTTCCTTCAATTCTTTTTTTGGGTTGGTCCTATCTTTGGATGTAGCTAAAGGGGATATTTGCAAAAGGCAGATAGATACCAAATTCAAATTCTAAAAAGGGAGCAGGGAGCTCAGAGGTGGAAGGCCCTGCTTAATTGACCTTATCCAAGTACTGGCCCAAACAGGATGCTCACACACACGTTCTGTGGGAACTATGACCACAAGAAATTCATAACGAGGAGCAGCTGAATATTAAAGCTGAATAACACCAAATATTCCATGATAAATGGCTTTCCTCTTGAAGGACAACCTTGGTCACTCAAGGTATAGCTTATTATNTACAGCTGGACTCCCTATTTCATATTCTTGTGGCTCGCCACATTTGTGCTTTTGATTTTGGCTTTTTCTCTTGATAAGTTCATTCTTTCACAAATTTATTGTGCTTTCTTGATTGTTGTTGTTGAATATTATTTTAAGGTGTGTTACTTTTGTTTATGTTGCATTTGTTAAACTGTGAAGCTGTGTTACTGTGCCTGTTTAAAACACCTGATGGTCTATAAAGAACTGAATGGCTAATGGCAAGACAGGAGAAAGGATAGGAAGGGCTGGCAGGCAGAGACAATACATAGAAGAAGAAATCTGAGAAGAAAAAGAAGTAGCCAAGGAAGTAGGACACCAGGGGCCAGCCACCACACAGCAAGCCATGGAGTAAGAGTATAATTGACAGAAATAAGAGAATGGGAAAAGTCCAGAGGCAAAAGGTACATGGGATAATTTAAGTTAAGGAAGCAAGCAAGAAACAAGCCAAGCTAAGGCCAGACATCCATAATCAAGAATAAACCTCCGTGATTGAGTTATTTGGTAGCTGGGTGGCAGATCACCCATAAAGAGCGAAAACAAAGAACAACATGTTGTAGCTTTGTGGTAAATATACAAATTCGATTGTGTCAATGTGTGTACTATTTCTTCAGCATTTTGAGTTTTTCCCCATTTTGTGTATTTTTAGAATGAGCTTTCTTTTATAAATGTCTGGGAAACATATGTGACATTTTTATTGCATTTTGACAATAAACCTTGCTTTTAGTTAGAGGGCAGAGCTAACCACTAGCTGACAAAAATTAACCATAGATGTTTTAGAGGACTGGACAGATGAGAGACAGAAAGTAGTAAGGTGGAGCTGAGAGAGAAACTCAACCCTTTTGGAGGGAGGATCAGAAGAGATAGGAGGTCACTGGTGGTTTCTCCACAGTCTGTGGATCATTCAGATTGTTAACTCCAAAATCTAATTCCCAATTTTTTATTGATAAATAATAATTAGATAAATTCTTGACCTGGCATCCAACTCGGGACATGAAATAACAAGATATCAAGTTATTCCTGGCTTTGCAGCCACTGGAGCTGCCACCACCAGAGACTCCACATTATTGTTTGGCTTTTCCTTTCCTGCTCCAAGCCCTCTGAGTGATTCTAATATTTTCTTGTTGCAGCCTCTCTGCAACAGCCTACANCTGCAGCCCAATATCCACAGGCCCCATACTCTACAGGTGCCTGGGCTTCAAATTCTGGAGTTCACTACTCACAACTAGTTCTGTGGTGAGTTCCCACAGTCAGGAAGTTCCTGCCACAAGTGCTTCTTCTGTACTTTTCCCTGTGTCTGCTTTTCAAATGGCTGGCTCTTTGGCTTCTTCCTGTGGGTTGTTCCTTCCCCTTGATCCCAACTTGGGTTGCCACTACATGAGGTTACTGTCTTGACACCCACTCAGGCTTCCATTGTTGTTGCAACCACCACACACTCTCAGCTTACAACTACATATGAGCAACTGCAGCTGCCCTCAGCCAGGCTATGCACCATCTGTATTTTCTGCCAAAATGTGATGTGGAGTGACAGCCTGCCTCACACTTCACTGTCATTGTCAGCAGATATGGTGAGATAACTGGAAATTCTTAAAGGTGGGAACTAGATTTAAAAAGAGTTTTTTTTCCCCCACACTAAAAATAGGAANAAATATTACAATGGAGGGTCTTAGGCCTCTGTATGATTCTACAATGGACAGTTTGAAAATGGGATAATTAAAAGACAGGATAATTGACTTATCTAGGATTTACATAATGTCAATTATAATCACTATCAGTTTGGTAATTCATGTTTTATCCCTAAAAAAGTTGTTTGATTTATTTGCCAAATACAAAAAAGTAACTGATAATATACAGTCCTTTGAAAGACATATTAATGAAATTAAAAAAAATTCACACACAGACAGAGGAGTTTAGAGAAGAAACTACCATACCCTTGCATTATGAGACTGAAGAGGAGTGGCCCAAGGTTATTAGAAAACCAATCTTAATTTATCTAGTTACCATTCAAGAATGACCACCAGATGATAGGCATCCCCAAGGCTATTCAGAAGTTCACTAGGATCCTAGAGAAATCTTAGAGTTGAGGAGACTTAAGAAAGCAATAGTTTCATATGGTATGCATTCACCTTTTGTGAAGCACATGTTAAATTCATGGCCCACTTGGGACAGAATTATTCCACAAGAGTGGAAAGATTTAGTTACAGCAGTATTGGAAGCTGGAAGAAGTCCTCAGTTACAGTGGAGAACCTGATGGAGAGNTGAAAGTTGGTCCATTGAACAATGAGGTAGTGTTAGAGGTTATGAGATTTCCCAGGATAAAATCCTTGGTGAGGACTATTATGCTGATGTGGAAAGACAGATTACATTTGATGATCACACTTTGGCATTATGTCATAAATCAGCTTTGAATGCTTGGGACTAAATTGAAGAATCATGGTAGAGGACTGAGCCATTTACTAAAATTATACGAGGCCCAAGAGAAGCCCTCACTGATTTTTTTTTACAATGGTTTGCTTCAGCTACAAATAGAATGTTATCAGATTTAGGAGTTAGATGAATATTTTTGTTTTGTTTTGTTTTGTTTTTTGAGACAGGGTGTCTCTGTGTAGCTTTGGCGCCTTTCCTGGAACTCACTCGGTAGCCCAGGCTGGCCTCAAACTCACAGAGATCCACCTGCCTCTAAAGGCGTGCACTACCACCACCCNGCAGTTAGTTAGATGAATATTAATTGAATCTTCAGCTTTTGAAAATGCTAATTCAGAATGTAAAAGGGTAATCAGGACTTTAAAGGCAAGATCAGCACCCATAGGTGAATGGGATAGAAATAAAGCTCATATTGGTTCTCATACTTCAGAATATACTTGGATAGGATAAGTGAATTCTAAAAATTTTAAGAAAAATCAAAATATTAGATGTTTTAATTGTCTTAAACCAGGTCTTCTGAAAAGGAATTGTAGGCAAGGCATTCCTAGGAACAATCTTTTTTCTAGAGAGGATCCAAACAGAAGACCCCAGTCTTTTGGAATATGTAGAAGGTGTGGCAAAGGCTGACAAACCTTTGCCATTGGGAAATGCCATCAGGGGTCTCTCACAGGCCCCCATGTCAAATTTGGTTCAATCATTCCCTGTCAGCAATGGGGAAACTACTTCATANAGGAATTAAAAGACTGAATGCCTCTTATGGAAAACCATACTGCTCTGGATGACAGAACAGCTTTGGAAGGTAAAATTTTCAGNAATTTATAAAGCAAATATTTTGAGAAACTTCTATAAATAATCAAGGAGCAATGTTTAAAAAAAGGAATAAATGGAATTGTAATTGAAAGTTTTGGTTGACACAGGGGCAGATGTAACAATAATTGCAACAAAATCTTGACATCCAAATTTGCCTCTTCAGGAGGTAAATGTTCAGGTTTAAGGGATTATAACTTTATCTTATGTACCACAAAGCACAAAAAAGGAAAATTAAGCCATAATTGGCTAATACAGCAATGAATTTATTGGGATGTGATTTGTTACTGTAATGGAATACCCATATTTACATTCCTCCAATTTCAGAAACAAACCATAGCTAACATGTTTCTGGGAAAAATATTAAAAGGAATTACAAAGAACTATCACTGACCATTCTGGTTTTACATAAACAGGGCACAGTAGCTGCTGATCTACCTTTAAAATGGTTAACTGACAAACCTGTCAGNGTGAAACAATGGCCTTTGACATCTGAAAAATTTACAGACTACTGCACAGGAGCAGCTAAATGCTCAACATATTGAAGAATCAACTATTCCTTGGAATTCTATATTTGTAATTAAAAAAAAATCTGGAAAATGGATAATGGTAACAGATCTAAGGACTATTAATAAGGTGATGCAACCAATGGGCACTTTACATTCTGCAATTCCCTTGACTTTTCTATTAACTAAAAGATGGTCTATTATAGTGATTGATTTATAAGACTGCTTTTTACTATACCTTTGCAAGAACAGGATAGAGAAAAAATTGTCTACACCATGCCTACTTATAATTCCCAGTCTGTTAAAAGATATCAGTGGAATGTTCTTCTAAAAGGAATGTTTACATTGTGTCAGTATTTTGTACAATAGCCATTAGAAATAATTTATAATCAGTTTCCTCAATCTATAATATACTGGATACATGGATTACAGCATACTGGCTGATTCAGTTGTAGATACCCTAAAGAAAATATTTGAAGAAGTAAAAAAAAATTTGCCTAGTTGGGGATTACAAATTTTCCCTGAAAAAAATACAAANCAGATATTCTCTTAATTATCTAGGATTTAATATAGGTTAACAAAAATTTCAACCACAGAAAGTACAAATTAGGACAGAACAATAACAAACTCTTAATATCACCCAGAAAATTTTGAAATCATTAACTGGATAGGGCCCACAATTAGATTGACAACTCAATAACTAAGTAATTTATTTCAAACCTTGCAAGGTGATAAGTCCTTAAATAGTCCAAGAAAATTATCAGCTGAGGATGAGAGAGAATTGGCTTTGGTAGAAATGACATTACAGGGGATGCACATGTGGATCATTTGGATCCACAACTTGATGGCATTCTGGTTATTTTATCTCCTATGCATTCCCCTACAGGAATTTTAATGCAGGGAGAAAATAATGTCTTAAAATAGACATCTTTATCACACAGAGTAAAAAATTAAAGAGTCATATAGAAAAGGTTTCTGAATTGATCCTGAAAGGAAAATTAACACTTTGTCAATTAGCGGGAATAGACAAATCAGCAATTGTGGTACCTTTTAGTAATGCTGAAATTTCTTCATTATGAACAGAAAATGAACATTGACAAAGAGCTTGCTGTAATATTTTTGGAGAGATTAGCATCCAATATCCCAAAAGCAAGAGACTTCAGTTTATAAAGTGAACTATCTGGATTCTTCCTCACATTGATGGGGAACACCCATTTCTGGAACTCCTACATTCTATGCTGATGCAAAAACATCAGAAAAGGCAGGTTATAAGTCAGTAAATTTAAGTAAAGTGTGTCAAAGCCCTTATTATACCATTNAAAAGTCATAAGTATATGCTATTCTCATGGTATTATTAAATTTCCCAGAATCTCTTTATATAGTTACTGACTCATTACACAGAGAGAGTTGTTTTACGTATTGAAACCACTGAACTTATTCCAGATGATTCAGAATTAAGGTTATTTATTCAATTGTGAGAAAAAAATCAGAAATTGAAATCACCCCTTGTATGTAACAAATATCAGACCCCATACAGGTCTACCAGGCCCTCTAGCACAAGGTAATGATGAAACTGATCAGCTATTGTTAGATAATGTGCTAGAAGCCTCAGAATTTCATAGGAAATATTATGTTAATAGCAAGGGTTTGAAAAACAATTTTTCTATTACTTGGCAATAAGCCAACAAAATTATAAAGACAAGTTCTACTTTTTCTTTGTTTAACTAAATTTCACTCCCTGAAGGAAGTAACCCAAAGGGTACTCAAGGAAATGAAATTTGGCAAATGGATGTGTTTCATTTTGCAGAGTTTTGAAAATTAAAACATGTACACCATACCATAGATACATATTCAGGATTTCAATGGGCAACTGCATTGAGATCTGAAAAGGCTGATTCTATAATTACACATTCATTAGAAGTTATGGTCATCATGGGATACCTGTAAAAATTAAAAGTGACAATGCTCCAACATGTGTCTCTAGTAAAATGAAACAGTTTTATGCACATTACAACATAAAGCATATTACAGGTATATCACACACTCCTACAGGACAAGCAGTTAAAGAAAGATTTAATTGTACTCTAAAAGATATATTTAATAAACAGACTGGGGTATTAAAAATCCCCAGAGATAGATTGCACAATGCTTTATTAACTTTAAACTTTTAACATGCTAATGAAAAAGGAATGACAGTCGTGGAGACATTGAATGATAGAAAAAACTGCTGCATTAAATTAGCCTGTATATTTCAAAGATGTATTGATGTCAGAATGGAATCTAAGATATGTGCTATTTGGGGGAAGTGTTTTGCTTTTGTTTCCACAGTAGAAGAAAAGCTATGGATACCATCAAAATTGATAAAGATTAGATTCAAACAGAAGAGACCTCTTGACTAGAAGAGTTGATATCTCATCAAATAGCATGACCATTCAATCTAAACCAATTTATAATCCTAACAGTTGCTTTTCATTTGATCAGATGTAACCTGCCAAACATGAAACTCACCAAAGTTAAGGTTGATGTAGGGTTTTGTTTTTGTCTTTTCAGGAGAATGAAGGCTTTCAACTAAGGAATCAAAACACTGAACAAATGAGACATCTGCAATAAAAGGACAAATCATCTGGAGAAAATGTCCCAAGAAAAACAGTAAATTAGCCTAATGGTATATCACATTTTGAACCGGATTAAATTTCATAAATCTTCCCAAATGTTTGTTTCTGATTTTTTTTAACAGACATATAAGGCATATGGAGTTTTTTTTGTTTCCAGTTCAATTAAAAATCAAAACTGACTTTGGAGTTGGGATGTGACTCTCTTCTGTAAACTCAAGCATGCTTGTCAAAGGAAAATCCAAAATCTCTGTCTCATGTCAGAAGAGCCACCTGGTATGGGACAGAAGAAAACTAAAATTAAGGGAGTATTCTATTGTCACTGATCTCATAATTCCTTGATCTTATTTTAACTCTTTAAAACTTTTCTTAAGGTATAAATATCTCAATATTTATAAATTAATATATGTATATATTTTTTAAACTTTGTGGCATGATATTAATGGTTATGTAGAGTGCTGACTAATTCTAGAAAAGGCTTCATCCAGCTTCCTCTAAACAATTTCCGGTTTGAGTCTTTATCAAGTAACTAGCAATAAAGTTTTTGTACTCTGGATGTACTTAACAAATTGTGGTCCTTTAACCTCTTCGAGGTCTGCTGCAAATGACATTTAAAATGTTTATGTTTTCTGCAGTGAATCATGACCATTCCTAATAGCACGCTTTCAAATCTCCAAAAGGAGGAGGGGCCCCACAATTACAATTACACCTGGATTGAAAGATAAGTGTGGCATCATCTGGCAATGCTACCTGAAGCAAGAGAACTTGAGACAGGAGAAGGCAGTAGTGTTTGGAGACCCTTGTATGTTAGAAGATGGGATAGGTGGTCATAAGAGAAGACAGTACTGGGTGGTTTGAAGGTTAGCCCTTTTTATTTGAGTATAAGAATTTAGGCCTTGGCCAGAACATGCAAGCTTGTGGTGATTATATTATGTCCCCCAAAATATTGTGTACCCTAATAAAACTTATTTGGCATCAGAGAACAGAACAGCCACTAGATTAAACATAGAGGTTAGGCAGTGGTAGCACATGTCTCTTATACACATCTAGATGTGTATAAGAGACAGGTCACACACCTTTAATTCCAGCACCTGAGATCTCATGTCTTTGCTTGAGAAAGACGCATGCCTTTAATCCTAGAAAGTAGTGGCAGGAAGCAGAAAGGTATATAAGGTGTGGAAACCAGAAGCTAGAGGGCCTCTTAAGCTTTCAGGCTTTGAGCAGCAGTTCAGCTGAGATTCGTTCGGGAGAGGACTCAGAAGCCTGCAGTCTGAGGAAACAAGATCAGCTGAGGAGTTGGCAAGGTGAGGTTGGCTGTGGCTTGTTCTGTCTCTCTGATCATTCAGAATTTACCTCAATACCTGGCCTGGTGTTTTCAATTAATAAGACCGTTTAAGATTCGCTCTACACAAGCTAGGTGCCCATCCTTGGATAGTCAAATTTTTTTGATATGTATGCAACAGGCACAAAGGAAGTTCCCACTTGGTGACACAGAACCCTGAGGCATATCTCTCCTTTTTTGTAACATAGAAAGAAGGGGTGAGTTAAGTCTGGAAGTCTGGGGGTGGGACCTGAAGCAGGGCCTGTCCAAGCTTATGAAAAGGCTTGGCAATGGGATCTAGGAGAGGCTTTTATGAGGAACTAATGGCACATCATATAAGGGGCAGATTAAAAGAGAGGAGATTTTAGGGCTTAAGAAGCCATCCATCACTATGAAAGATAGAGTTTTGTCTTTGGTGGTGGGAACTGTGAAAAGCTGAATTAAGTGTTTTCTATCAAAGGTAATGGCCTTGTCAGTTGGAGTAATAGCTAGTCCTAGATAAATTACCTGAGGTGTGGACAGCTGGAACCTAGAGGGTGAGACCCTTCCTATATTCCTGGCCAGACAGAAAGTTTAATAAGGTAGAGGTGTCAGCCTCACTAATATTCAGGGATGGACTACAAAGAAGATCATCTATGTATTGTATAGGCTTGGATTTAACAAGAGACAAAGAGGGAGTCAGAGGTCAGAGCCTGGCCAGGTAAATTTGGGCTGTCCTGTAACCTTTGGGGTAGGATGGTCCAAGTGAATTGGGTAGAAATGTGAATGTCCAGGTCAGTTCAAGTAAAGGCTGATGTTTTGTGACTGGAGGTTGAGAGGAATATAAAAGAAGACATTCTTGGAACAGGAGAGGTGACTGAGGTTTAAGAGCACTGGCTGCTTTTCCAGAAGACCAGGAAATCTCATTATCTACATATTAGCTCACAACTGTCTATAACTCTAGTTCCAGGGGATCAACACATTCACACAGATGCACATGCAGGCAAAACACCAATGCACATACAAATAAATAAATAATTAATAAAGAAGGAATCTTTGAGGTCTAGGGCAGAGAAATGAGAGGTCTCTGAGGAGATTGTGGAGAGCAGAGTACAGGATTTGGGTACTACAGTTTGTAAAGGAACTATTGGCTGTTGATAAGTTGCAGAACCTGAACCAAGTGTTAAGTTCCATTGATTTTTTTAAAGTTTTATTTATTTATGTATATGAGTGCTCTGACTGCATGTTTGCCTACATGCCAAAAGAAGACACCAGGTTCCTTATGGTTGGGAGCCATCATGTCATTTCTGGGAATTGAACTCTGGAAGAGCAGCCAGTCCTCTTAACTGCTGAGCCATCTCTTCAGCCCTCCATTGATCATTTTTTCTAATTTTACATGAATCATTAAATGTAGTGCATGGTGTGGATATGCTGGATCTTATGCAAAGGTCAAGAACTTTAATAGTAAGAACTTGGTGGGTTCACAGTCCAAATACCACAGTAATTTAATGCTCTGTGGACTAAGCATTGGTATTATAATGAAAGACACACACACACATATCACAGTGACCATCAACATTTACATGGCCAGCAAACAAATGTCTGAGTCAAGATGGAAGCAAAATGTCTCAGGTTATGCATTTCACCTCATACACAGACCGTATCCATGGTAAACCGGAATGTGTTTTCTTCAGATCAGGTGAAGCTGTCTGGAGGTACAGAGATGTTCAAAGGCTTTGCTGGAATTAAACAAGGAAGAAGCTGTTCTTGTGCTCACTGGACTTTGGATGGAATCAGACAACGCATGTCTGAGGTGATGGTGTCCCTAGTGAGGATACTTCCTGAATGTCCAGTTAGTTAGACAGGGATTCAGGTGGGCTGTTGAGTCTATGGCCTAAATCTCATTCTCACAGGTCTACAGCTCATACTCAATACAGCCATAGAGGATCATCATGACACACTTGCCCTGACAAGAACAGGGTGAAGGCTCTTTCAAGGATACTGACTTATTTAAGGATAATCTGTGCTCCATCTCCTTCCATTGACTAAAANGAGTGAAAACCAGTTTCGGAGATGTCACAAAATCCTGGNTTATTTACCCCACTGTGCTTTCCAGAGAGCAGAGGATTGCAGAACTTTCCCACTCATCTTCTGTAGCAAAGATGAAATCAAGTTTGTTTGTCTGAGTGTTTGCATTGTTAGGGATCTAATCTGGAGTCTTAAACCTGCTAGAAAACTAGTCTACCACTAGACACCAAATGAAATTCTTATACCAAGAAGGGTTATATCTAATTGAGTTGTTAGCTAAAGGGGCCCCATGGAAATTCCCAACAACCGAGGATATTGTCAAGGCTATTGGTTGATCTCACAAACTGATAGAAAGTCCCTATTGCTGAAGACAACACCTACACAACTCACTCAACAGGGAGAAGTTGAACTGGTACGTACCTAGAGCCTTCATCCCTACTGACTAGTGTTCATGGTGCTGAAAGGCACTCAGCACACTAGTAGAGGAGAAAGGTAATCACCAACCCAGCTAACAAACCCTTCAGTCTACACTGATGATCTGCCTACAAGACATGCTGGTGCAATAGTGGCACTGAAGTTATGGGAATAACCCACAACTATCTGACTGGATTTAAGGCCTACTCCANGAGATGAAACTCATGCTCAACAATGCTCAGGTGGCCAAGAACCTGAGACTAGATAGGCCACGGACCTAGGGGAGAACCATATACTCCTGTTCTGTTCTGCTAAGAAAGTACAGCAATAAAATGACTCTTAATTATATTCTGCTATACTCATAGATCAGTTACTTGTTCAACCATCATGAGAGAAGCTTCCTCCTGCAATAGATGGGAACAAATAAAGAGACCCACAACTGGACAATGTACAAAGAATGAGAGACCTTGGAACACTCTGTCCTAAATGGGATGTCTCTATTAATTCCCGCCCCTCAGGGCTCAGAGAACTTTGTAAAAGAGAAGGTGGGAAGATTGAAAGAACCAATGGGGATGAAAGACAGAAAGAAAACAGGGCCTTCTAGACACAACATGCACATATGAACTCACAAAGATTGTGGCAGCATGCACAGGACCTGTATAGTCTAAGCCGGATGGGGTCCCAGTGCTGAGAGGGGAAGTGGACATAAGCCCCATCCCTTACCAAGAAACTATCTCCAGCTGACAACTGCTCACAAAGGAAAAGTTAAGTTTTCTCCAACAAAGTCTCACTGGGTACACAAACCACATTTAAGGGCAAGCCCCATGCTCAGAAGTAAATGGCCAACACAAACTTAACTCAATAGTATTTTTAGAGTGTTGTTGTCCATAATTCTTTATCTGGGCTTTTTTTTAACCTTACAGGTCTTTTGCTTATATACTATGGTTTCCCACTTGGTGTTTTTACAGGATTTCTGTATGTGCAAGGGTGTGTATCTGCATCTCTATAGGATTCATGTGCTTTTACTTTGGCTTTTTTTCTATTTGTTTTGTTCCATTCTTCTTTGGTTTTTAGTTGCCTGTTTATTTTCTAATGACAGAATGAAAGGGTGTGGATTTGGGTGAGTGGAGAGGTGGGAAATATCTGAGAGGAACTAGAGGAGTGGGGATGACCAGAATATACTATATGAAAAATATATTTTCAATTAAAAAATAAAGGAAAAAAGAAAAGAAAAGAAAAGAAAAGACTATATCCCCAACCACTAAAAAAGCTGTGGTTTGTTTTTCTTACAGGGATTTTGTTGGTGGCATTGTTTTGTTTATATGGATATGCTTTAAGCTTAATAAATGTGATCGATCATTAACCTCAATACAGTCTATGAATAAGATGGGATTAAATTAGGTAATTATTTAAACAAATTATCACTAAGTGAACTTTTTAGTTACTCTATACTCCAAAAGAAATGTTCTCCAGGTGGGTATATCTCCAGGTGCCATCCCAGTGCCTAGAACTTACTAGGTTTCTATAACTATTTTCTGAGTATGTAAATATATTCACACTGATCACTACCATGAAGTTTTTTTTTAATCTAGGAAAACTTAAACTTTAAACCTAAAGATAAAAGTTATTTGAGTTTAAAACTGAGTATAGTAATTCATNCCTATAATCTCAGCACTCAGGAGACTGAGGCAGGAGTCCACAAGATAAGGTCAGTTTGGGCTTTGTATAGTAAGTTCAGGGTTAGCCTGTCTCAAAAAAGTGCTGAGAGTAAAAGAATTCATTTTCTACAAGGATGAGTTCCATAATTGGTTATATACTACTAAGTCGTCATAAAATGATATACTACGTACAAGAAACATTAAACATTAGGCATAGGAAGAAAGAAAGAAAGATAGACATATAGACAGACAGACAGACAGACAGACAGACAGGTAGGTAGATAGATAGATAGATAGATAGATAGATAGATAGATAGATAGATAGATAGATAGATAGACATACGTGGGGGAGGAACACAGGACAGACTATAGGAAAGAAAGAGAGGGAGAAATGATATAATTATATTTTAATTTTTAAAATCAACAACAAAAATTGTTTGAGTTTATAGAAGGAACATTATAATCTTTATCTTGAATTGTGAGTTAATGTCTATTAACATGCAGAGAAAATTAATTTTCTAAAACTAATTTTCATAAAAATTACTGCCATAGATTTCTATAAAACATTGATCTATTTGCCTACAAATTGGTAAGAATTATGTAGAGTCTGCCCAGCTTCTGCTACTAACATACATGGGCTGCTCTCCACCTTGGTCAGAGAAGTTTCTTTTCACAGTGGACAGCAGTCAATGGAGAGATGCAGAAATGGTCACAGTGCTGAGAATGAGATCCTGAGTGCTCACCCGTAAACAGAACATCTACCTCCACCACCAAGGCTGAGGGAACATTTCAGAAGAGGGTGCAGACAGAAAGTATGAGCTGGAGGGTAGAGATGGGTACTGAGGGATACCACTTCAGCACATGACAGGACCATGACCTCACAGCAGCAGTGGTTACCTGCACAAGACCTTCACAAGATCGAGACAGCCAAAGAGTAACAAGATCATCCTGGCATAGAAGGGTAGATGATCTTTAGGACCCACTCCATGCTGAGGAGCTATTGTTCATGGACAGTTGTCCGGGGACAAAGAATCATTGTTTAGGGAGGAAGTGAATACTGGTAGGTTTCCCATGCCTCACAACCATGCACACTGGACTTAGTGGGTTGTCAAAAAAATTAAAATAAACAAACAACAACAAAACCAAAGACATGAAGTTGGGAGGGGCATATTGGGGAGATATACGAAGAACTAGAGGGGGAGAAGGAGTACGTATGATTATATTTCATTGTATACATGGATCAAATTCTCAAAAATAAAATAAAAAACATTATTACAGCATATAAATGTGGACTAATAAATAACTATGTAGAAAAGCACAAAGGATGTTCATATCATATAAAGCATCATCCATTCGACCATCTGTAAAACAAAGACCTCAGAGCAAGAGTCTTACGATGTGGACTCTAATAAAATCTTTTTAAAGCTGAATGAAACCAGTTATTCTGAGGCTTTTGTTTGCTTTGATCTTGGTGGTGTAGGGCCTTGAATGTTATGGAATTCAAATTCCTAGGGAGGAAAAATCTTCTATGATATCTTTCATTTCATTATTTAGACTACAGCCCGGAAACCAGTATTTAGCTGATTGTATAACTGTAGAAAGAATGGTAAGCTGACATTGCCATCGACATCCAAAATGAAACTTCCCAGTTCTCTCATAATGCTGCATATATATCTGGTAAATATTCACACTCTTGTTTACCATTATCATAAATTAGTGTGACTACATGACAACACTGGGAACCTATAAAGAAGACAACAGTCAAGATAGCACTCACCAAGCACAATGACCACAGTCTTCAGAAGGCTCATCGTGGTGTCCCCATTCCTCCTGGGTCCAGAACTATGCCGGGACATTCTCACAGTCCTCTGATGAACACAGCCAAAGATGTGAGCATAGAGAACCACCATGACCACAAAGGTCACCAGGTTGAAAATGGCCCAGAAGACTAAGTAAGAGTCACTGTAGTGGGGTGCCATGTTGGAACAATGATCAATATCACAGATACAGTTCCAGCCGGCACTGGGTATGGCACCCATCACAATGGCCATAGTCCAGATGACTACAATCACCCCACCACACTCCTGTTGCTCATTCATGTATGGAGCTGCATTTGGAAAACCGTGATGTGCCTCTCGATGGCACTAGCCAGGAGGTTGGCCACAGAGGCTGTCAGGCTGGTGTCGATGAGGCCCTGCCGGAGGAGCCATGTGCTAATGGTCAGTCTCTGAGTATTGGGTCCTGTGTTGAATATCAGGTAGAAGTAGGCCAATCCAGCAAAGAAGTCTGCAGCAGCCAGGATGGCCATCAAGTAATAAATAGGAAAATGGAAGCAGCGGTTGACGTAGATTGCTACCATGACCAGTAGTTTGGCCAGCATAATTAACACACAGACGGTGATCCCCAGTCCCATCACCAGCTTGCTTACTGTGTTCCATTCTGTGGCAAGATGTTTCCCACTCCGGTTATGAAAGAAGGCGATAGATTCGTTGTAGAAGCACTGTGGTTCGTTCATGGCTGTGAATTGGGGCTGTGAAATTACAGGGCTGGAAGTAGAAGGAGCTGCCATGACAGCACTGTAGCTTGGAGCAATGCAACGGCCCCAGCACGGCAGTGACAGGCACAAGAAACAAGGCTTGGGTTGGCTGATCAGATCTCGGTCATGCTAGGAGGAACTGTAAGCCCTGTCTCTTATACACATCTAGATGTGTATAAGAGACAGCTCCCTGCATGGTGCATTTTTGTCTTGTTGCTTTTTCCTTCTCATCTGAAAAGTCCTAGAAAACCTCGCCAGAGTCCAAAGAAAAAAAAGAGAGAGAGACTTGCTGTATGACCTCTTCCTAGTTGAGTTTCTAAACTTTTCAGACAGTGCAAAGTTTCAACCAGCACGGCCCTGGACTAAAGGCCGTAAAGAAAGGTTTGGCTTTGCTGCTAAAAAAAAAAGGTGTGTGAGTCTCTGTGTCTTTACAACTGCAAATCAAAGCGACTGTGGCTTTGTGCCCCTGGATCTGATTATAAATTTCTCTTCTGCTCTCCTAGTATAACTTTGAAAAGGTGATCATTTTTTTTATAACTGAGAATATGGGGTGTTAAAGGGGGAAGACAAGGGGTGNGGAAGGCCTTTTCTTAAGCAAACAAAGATGCTTAAGTCCCCTGAGGCTTTGGAGAATTGGTATTTTGTCTGGGCGATGTATTTGGTAGCGTTTTGCTATTAGATGACAAGAGGGGAATGATGTTTGACCATAGAGGTGTTTTGAGTGTCCCTTATTTAGAGATCTACCTGGAAGGCCAGTAAAGCAAAAGGTGCATTGGATTGTGTGGTTCAAAAGAGGAGGAGCAGAACAACTGGTGAGCTTGGGGTCAAGTGGATGAGAATGTGAAGGAAATAGTGGCTCCCACTTTAGTTGGAAATCCTTTCCCAACGAGAGGACTGGACATAGTGGTACCATTAAGGAGAGGGTGAAGGGAATATGACTAAAGATATAGCTAAGCAGTGGGATTTGATGAGGTTGGTAAGATGGTTCCCATACTCTGACATTAGAGGAATAAGAAGGAGAAGTGGGTTCCAAAAACTACAGGACTGAAAAAGTAGCTCTAGTATGCAGAAGGAAGGTGATGGATTGCTCTGATACTGTGATGACCACTTGAGTCTCCCTGTAAGAGATGTCAGTAGTCAGGCCAAGGGATCCTGATCCCCCTCAGTCATCCATGGCTACACTTAAGAGGTCAGCTGGAAGGTGATCTGGGCCCAATGTCCTCATACTGTGAGGGCCATGGAGAAGTCAATACCTCAATTTCCTTCTGGGTGACATCTTGGGTATGGTTGAGGTAGTTTAGATGGGCTAGGGAAGAGTTGAGCCCAGTAATACTCTTGTCCACATTTAAAGCATAGTACCAGAGGTTCTTGGGATTTGGGAGGCTAGGGAGCCTGAGCAGTTTCTATGGTCAGCTGAAAGCCTTAGCCAACATCAGGTAATTTGTTTTGGGGCCTTGTCATCTCTCCAATAGTACACCTTGAAGACCACCACTAAGACTTGTAGAATCAGGGGTCCTCTCTCAACACCCTTAAGTTTGGCCCTAATATCCATGAAACTCATGGAGAAAAAGTTGCTATAGAGAGCTGTTTTCTATCTAGGGTCTCAGTATCCAGACTGGTATATTGTAAGAGGGCCTTTGTAAGGTGGTCTAGGAATTGAGATGGATTTTCATATTTGTCCTGGGTTACCTCTTGGATTTTTTTCATAATTTACTGCTACTGCCTTGCTCAGACCATCCAGGAGATAAGTTACAAATTGGTCCCTAGCAAGGATGTCCCCTGGGGTATTGTAATTCCAATCAAGGTCGAGTTCAGAGAAGGCCTCAGCTATGACTGGANGGAAAACATTAGTTTGGATTTTGTCTGCATGTTCCCTAGCTTGGTGCCAGACTCATCTTTGCTCCTCAGGGAAAAGAGCTGAAACTGTTGGTGAGAGTCATACAAACATCATGGAAAGTAAGGTTACAAGAATAGAGCAATATACTGTAATTCTCTATTAAAGGTGGAGGAATTAGCAGTGTAGGAGCCCAATATCTTTTCCATCTGAAAGAGTCCACTTAATGAGAAGGGGACATGTATCCTTCCAAGCTTTTCATCTCAGCAGCCTCCTGCAAAGGGAGAATTGTGTCCTGTTTAAGCTGGGTAGGGGCAAGTAAAGGGGGTCTCATGTCAATGTAGGAGTTAGTAGCAGGACTAGGGACTATCATTGGATTGAAGGTAGGCACTAGGGAGGGTTGACTTGGTTGGCTTGTCACCGAGGAGGGCAAAAAGGAAACCAGGGAGACTAGACAAGGAGAGGGGGCTGTGGGCTGAAACCAATAAGCTGGATCAAAAGTGGTGAAGGAATCATCTTGTTCAGACTTCATAGTTAGAAGGAGCTGACTGAAGAACAGGAAGAACAGAAAGCTTGGAGTGAAGATAAGTGAAAGCTTGGATG
Source organism: Neotoma lepida (assembly GCA_001675575.1). Lineage (NCBI taxonomy): Eukaryota > Metazoa > Chordata > Mammalia > Rodentia > Cricetidae > Neotoma > Neotoma lepida. The sequence continues at coordinate 6,122 of LZPO01045039.1, read as the reverse complement.
TAAGGAATCTCTTTCCATTCCTGAATTGCTCACCATATTTGTGAAGGTCCTGAATAATATTGGAATCTAGGATGCTATTAGGGGACTATTTGGATTAACTAAAGTATTGAGGCCAAATTTTGCTGTTGGAGGGCCCTTCTTTATGCTGTGAATGTGTATTACTTTCATTGGTTATTAAATGCTGACGGGCTGGTACCTGGGGGGAAGTTAGGTGGGAAGACAAACTGAGAATACTGGGAAGGAGAAGGATGGAGTTGGGATTTGTCAGCCAGACACAGAGGAAGCAAGATAAGAATGTCATACTGAGGAAAGGTACCAAGCCACGTGGTTAAACATAGATAAAAAATTATGGGTTAATTTAAGTGTAAGAACTAGTTAGTAATAAGCCTGAGCTACTAGCTGATCATTTATTAATTAATGTAAACCTCTTTGTGGTAATTTGGGAAGCAGCTGCTGGGTGTTTGGGAGTTGCTAGTGGGATAGAAACTCCCCTCTGATTATAAAATTTAACTACAAAGCCAAATAAGTGTAGAGCATTTCAGGTTGGGTGCCAGGTTAAAGGGTTGCAAGTTTTCTAAAAGGCATCCAAGGGGGAATGACAGGCTATGAAAGACACTATTCCCGTGGATGAGAATGGGGAAGGGGAAAAAGGTCATTGCAGCCTTTAGTAAAAGGTTTCCCCCAGGGCTCAAGCAAGACTGAACAAGGACCAGGCTGTTTAATGGGTTATCACCACAGTCAATGGATATTAGAGTAATAGCCCAACAAAGAGACTTGGCACTTGGTTCTGGGGTTTCAGTGAGGCCTGAAGTCATGCTTAGAAGCAAGGAAAAATTGAATGCAGGACCTAGAAGAGCTGTGGGGTTTGGGGCACCTCCAAAGGGAAGGTGAGAAAAGAAGGCAGAAAAGGAAACAACAGCCAGGCTGGGCCTATGGAAAATGGAGGATTGCTGATCCAAGAGTTGGGGCATAGGGTCAGGTGAACAGGGCTGCAAAGTCTGTGGCTGTGGTACCTCTGCCTCCACAAGTACCAGAGGGTGCAGGACATTTGATGATTACTTCCTCAGATTCAGGGAAGGGTGTACACTGACCAAAGGGGGAATTCACCGAATTGTGTGCTGAGCAATTGNTGAGCTGGAACTAAAGANGAGGGATAGGTTTCCAGTGTAGCTCAGACGATGAGTGGGAGTACAGGCACAAGGAGAGGATATCAAGTCATGGAATCAATGTAAGTGTTACAGCTCTGAAGGGAAAGCTATTCTGGCAGTTGAAAGCAAATGAATACCACAAAGTCATACTGCACAATAAAACTAACACAAGAAATTTATCAGAAAAGATACAAGAGTTGTGGCTGCCTTTACTTGGGAGAGAAGCAGCAAAGAACTGAGCAAGTGGCAGGCTTTATATAGTGTTTCTTGCCAGTGGGGGTGGGGAGACTTTGCAGGGTGGCCAGGAATTGGTAGGATTTTGTGGCCTGATTTTGTGGCAAGTTCAGGAATTGTTGGGATTCTGTGCCTCTATCTTGGGAGTTTTTATTTATTGTATAGGGTGGAGCTTGTTGGCCTGTGTTGTTGAGAGGGGCTGGAAATGGCCATTGGAGTAGTCTAGGGGTGGGTCCTGGCCACTTGTAACTCTAGGGGCTTACAGTATGGCTCCTACAAAGAAAGAAATCCTCAAATTTAAAGGCCATGGATTCTATCTTTTGGTTTCAGTTCAGCACTGTTGCAACCATTTTTGTTTAGTAGAGTTAGATCCCCAGTGTGGAGACCCTGAGAGTTCATTGCATGAAGCTGTGAATGTGAAGCATGAGCTACATTTTCAGGTAACAACATGTTGAGGTACCCAAGCTATGAGACATCCACTGTGGAGAACTGCATTATAGGAAGTGGAAGTGNCCAAAGAGAGAGATGTATAGAAGTTTCATGGAGAAAGAGCTATCTTAACCCTTTGAATTGAAAGCCCCAGGTGTCTGAAACAGAGCTTCTGTTTTCGTATTTGTCTTGTTTTGTATCAGTCTTTCCTTGGTCCAGTATTCCCTCACTATGTTCTCTGTGCTCTACTTTGGAATGGGAATGTATATTCTGTGCTGTTGTATGTTGGTATGATATAATTTGTTTTTTAATTAGCAAATATCACAGTCAAGAGACTTTCTTGAGTGGCAGAAGAGACTTTGGAACAATGGTAGGACTGCTACAGAATATCAGGATCTTTGAAGTTAGAATAAATGCATTTGCATTATGGGTGACAATGAGCTTTTCATGACCTTTGTAAGAATGTTCTGGTTCAATGAAAAAAATCTTAAAGGTGCCATGATGTATTTGAACACTTGTCTCTGGTTTATGTCTTTCTTGAGGATGGCATAGGAGAGCTTCAACCATATCTTGAATTTTGAAATTTGTCAAAATGTATCATCCTTTCCAACAGGATGCCCTGATTTTAATACTGAGTTCTGAAAAGGCTGATTCTGTGATTACACATCTATTAGAAGCTATAGACATCAAATTAAGACTGATAATGTCTCAGCACATGTCTCAAATAAAATGAGACAGNTTTTTGCCTATTACAATATAAAGCATGTTACAGATATACCACATAATCCCACAGGCTAAGCAGTCATAGAAAGATCCAATTGAATTTTAAAGGAGGTTCTAATTAAACAACAACAGGTAACAATGACTCCTAGAAATAGATTGCATAATGCTTTATTAACCTTGGATTTTCTCAATGCTAATGAGAAAGGAACAATAGCTGCGGAGAGACACTGGACAACAGACAAAACTTCTGAGCTAAATCAACCAGTTTATTTCAAAGATGTGTTGACCTCAGAATGGAAAACAGGATGCATCCTACATTGGGAAAGGGGTTTTGCTTTTGTTTCCACAAGAGAAGAGAAGCTATGGATACCAACAAAATTAATAAAAATTCGATTTGAACAGGAGAAACCCCTTATTGAAGAGAAGTAAAAACTCATCCACAGATGTGACATCTCTACAAGTTGTAAGAAAAACTTAACAAACAAAGGGTTTGNGCAGGGCACAGGATAATAGAAATACCCATCTTCCAGAAATGATAAGGCCTTGAATATCCAGACATCTACAGCAGAAGAGAAGAATTCATTGGTATCAATCTACACAGGGTAAAAAAAAAATCACTGCCTAATGTCTGTATCTCTTTAACTTTAGAAGAATCATGATTCTGATTCAATTATATATCAAACTGGCTTTGGTGTTGGAAGTTGGCTCCTTCCTCCACTAAACCCAAGCATATTGCTAAAAGAAAAAAATTAAGAGATTCTGTCTCATACCAGAAGAGCCTCCTGGTGTGGGACAGAAGAAAACCAATAAAAAGGGACCATTGTCACCAGATTCTATTACTATCCATGCTTATTCTTGATCTCTCAGAATTCTTTCTTACATATCATGTCATCTTTAAATACAAACTTTCCATTTTGATATTAATAATGTTCAAGTTTTCCACAATGAAAAATTCTTCTCCAATAGCAATTTCTGAAGTCTCCAGAAGGAAGATGGGGTCCCACAACAACAACTCTACCCAGTGCAGAATGATGCCATGGTACCTAAGACTCATGATCAACCTCAGACTGAAAACTCTTCAGGACAGTCCTAAGATGAGATGGTCCATCACGCTACATTTCTATCCAGAATTTCAGACAATCTTATCCATTTCTGAGACTAGCTACATACTCTATGGATAGCCCTATTGAGACTTAATAATCTAAGTTTTTTTACAACACACCACAGAGATACTATCATCCCTTGAACAGCAGAAAGTAATTATAAGAAAACGATGCCCCTCTTCCAATTGTTTCATTTTTCTCAGGGTTATCAANGGATGGTTGTAGGGTTGAGGGTGGAACAATAAAGTTTGGACTCAGCATTCTCTTTTAGAAAAGAAAAAGGGGAATGGACAGGTATAGGATATTAAGGTAGATTATTGTATTTACTAGTAAACTAATTCAGTAAAATAATCAGCCTCAGATAATTTGCACTGATATTGATTCTTATATAGTGATACAAATGCAAGCTATTGTTATACTGAAATTGATTCTTGTATATTGATACAAATGCAAACTATTTTTATATTCTTATTTTAAGATAATTTGTATATTGATACAAATACAGAACTATATTTGTCATAACGTATATACATTTCTACTCTTGTTTGAAATATTTTGTATATTGATACAAGTGTAAAATTATATTTGTCATACTGTATGTATGTTCTACCTCTGTTTAGGATATTTTGTATATTTATATATATTTAGGATTATTGTTGTATTGCATATTGAACTATATATACATTCCTACCTCTGATTAAGCTATTTTGTGTATTGTCACAATTTTGAGGTCATTGTCTTTATGGTACATCTGCTTCTAGACTGTTTACCTTGTTATGTGATGCCTTAGTGTTAAAGTTATTTTAGTAGAGAAGACTTACTGAGTTATAGTCACTTAAGCTTGTTATTTCTACAGTTATGTTAGTTAGATTCTTCAGACTTACAGAAACATATGTCAGATGGATAGGTAGTCTTCAAACACTTCATAGACCTAGAGAATATGGCATTTAAATGTTTTGATAATTTAGAATTCCATTGACGTGAGACATGGTTGCTCCTGACTGCACCAATCTGATCCCAAGAGAATGTTGGGCTTCTGAGACACTTCCATTTGGAAGTTTGTCTTCTTCTTGGAACAAAAAAAATGGCCTATTGGGCAAAGAACTGCCCTTGCCTCGACTGCTGACAGTACAAATACTGTCCCTTTGATACAAGCAGGACACAAGGAAAAGCGACTATTGAACTCTGCCAAGACAGGGTATGATAGTCTTTCAAAAACCCTGCTTCTGAAAATGGTCTGACAGATACTCTAGGCCTGTAGCCAATCTGAATGCACCAACAGTACAGAGAGATTCTAGGTGGGTGTCCAGGCTGCCAACTGTCTCTGTCTACTCTCACAAGACTCCCAAAAGTTGCTTGCAGCCTTCTCCCATTTTTCAAGTGTTATTATATTCCTTCTCAGGAATGGAGTTGAAGACTAGATAGTTGCAGTTAAAATCTTTTCTTATCTCAGCTACAACGTATTAAGTCTTAGATTCAGGTTCTTCAAGGTAGGGTATCTTTTGGAATGATCTCTGTGACATGCCATTTACTTATGTTCCAGACTCCTCTGGGTTTTAGTATGTGTTTCTTGTTTGGTGTTTTTCTTGTTGGTGTAGTTTCATCCTGTCTAGGTTATTATCCCTTATTCCTTATGGACAATATTTGGTAATCATTCCTATTGCAAACAGTTTTATATTAGGTTAGAACTTTCTTATTTAGACAAAAGGGGGGAGATGTAGTGGGTAGCTGTTCCAGCTTTGATCTTGAAACACTGCCTCTAGAGTGGCAACAGGTAACTGCCACACCTGTCTAGGACATCCCCCTGGGGCATGGCTGAGAGGGAGCCCCTTAAGACTCGAGATGCCTATGTGCTTATGCCTTCTTTTTCTGGATCCCTCTTCTGGATCTGGTCCTGGATGCTGGGCTGGAGACCAATCCTGAATTCTTTGCTTGATTGGGTCTCCTATCTCCCAGATCCTGTACCTGAACCCTTACTGGCTGTAAGTTATCCCAGAAATAAACCTCTCTTGATTGCTAGATAAATTACATGGAATTCCCTCATTAATTATGGTAATATTCTAGATAATTGTAGTTGCAAATTTACTATATGTTTTGCTTTATTGTTTTTCCTTTAGGTCTTGTTATTGTTAATCTTACCAAGTGAGAGTAACAATGTGCAAGTTTTATTTTCTGTCAGCCAAGACTTTCTCCCAAAGTGAGGAAATAGCATTGAACATAGGAAAAAGTGGGCTTGTATAGACAAAAAAAAAATGGCATGGCTATGGAGTTTGCAATGGTATTTGGTTACATAGGATCTTGGCAGAACATTTCAAAATTATTTGGCAGAATAGCATTTCAGGGTGGAGGTCAGGGTATATGGTATGGAAAATATCAAATTCCAGGAAATGAGTCAAGATCTGGTCTAATCTAAGCTGTACAGAAAACAAGGATGAACTTATTTTGCCCTTGTAGTAGATGGCTTTTAATGTAGTCAGGCTGGTCC
>LZPO01045038.1:44016-55173 GCA_001675575.1 Neotoma lepida | reverse complement strand
AATGCTCAATCATACCACAAGGACACATGTTCAACTATGTTATTCATGGTAGCCAGGACCTGGAAACAACCTAGATGCCCCTCAACCACAGAATGGATAAAGAAAATGTGGTACATATACACAATGGAGTACTACTCAGCAGAGAAAAACAATGACCATATGAAATTTGCAGGCAAATGGATAGAACTAGAAAAAATCATCCTGAGTGAGGTATTCCAGACTTAGAAAGACAAACATGGTATGTACTCACTCATAAGTGGATACTAGAAGTAAGGGAAAGGAAAACCAGACTAAAACCCACAGCTCCAGAGAAGCTAGATAACAAGGAGGACCCTAAAAGTGATGCATGGAATGCTCTGGGAAGGGGAAATAGATGAGATCTCCTGAATAAACTGGGGGTGGGGGGGCAATGAAGAGAAGGACATGGGGGATGGAAGCGTAGAGGAATCGGATGGTAGAGCAGGAACAGGGGCTAGTGGCAGAGCAATGAGGGTGATATCTTGATAGAGAGAGGCATCATGGGAATAAGGAGACACTTGGTGTGAGGGAAGTTCCCAGGAATCCACAGGGATGACCCCAGCTTAGACTATTAGTAGTGGTAGAAGAGTGCCTGAGCTGGTCTACCCCAGTGATCAGATTGGTGAATGTCCTATCATCATAGAGCCTTGATCCAGTAACTGATGGAAACAGATAGAGAGAGCCATGGCCAAGCACCAGGCCAACCTCAGGAAGTTCAGTCGAAGAGAGGAAAGAGGGATTCAATGAGCAAGGGGCATCAAGACCATGATAGGGAAACTTATAGATAAAACTGAACTAATCTAATGGGAGCTTAAGAACTTTGGACCAACAGCTGAGGAGCCTGCATAGGACTAGACTGGGCCCTCTGCATGGGCAAGACAGTTGTGTACCTTGGTCTATTTGAAGGGCCCCTGACAGTGGGAATAGGTTCTATCCCTGGTTCATGAACTGGCTTTTTAGAGCCCATTGCCTATGGTGGGACACCTTGCACAGCCTTCGTGCAGGGGGAGGAGCTTGGACCTGCTTCAGCTAAATGTTCTTGGCTTTGCTGATTCCCCAATGGGAGACCATACCTTTTTGGAGGAGGGGATGAGAAGTGGGCTTGGGGGAAAGGCTGGAGGGTGAGTGGGAGGAGGAATGGGGGGATCTGTTGTAATGAGTCAAAATTTTCTTAATAAGAAATGTTAATATTGAATTACCTTGTACTGGTTACACATTTATTTGTCTGGTAATTTGTTTGCAGTTAGGAGGGGCTGAAATGAACTTGATGAAGATTGTTCAAAATATCCTGTTGAGCTTTTCTATGATTATTAACCTGGGAATTTCTTCAAAACAACAACACTTAAAGTTGAAGTTTCTGGCTAGAGTATGGTAATATCCTGAGATATAAAACTTTTACCCTCAATTAAATTGTTAATACCCTTAAGAATGCCTCTTAAAAGTTTTCTAATGAGCTTAAAATAGAGATAGGAGAGCCATGCACAGTATGTAGTGAAATAACAATTAATGAATGTGAAAATGCCATTTAAGTCTCTGCTCACAAATTTAAAATTTAAAATCCACTAGAATTCCCTTCCCCCACAGTTCTGCATGAATATTGATCCCCTCCAGATAGCGCTCCAACCCAGTTTAACTAAACCTGTTCATGATCCCTCTGTGCACCATAAGCCTTGCCTCCTTGATCTCTGTATGCAATAACCCTTCCTCCCTTTTCAACTTCGTAAACTAAACACTGTGAGCTTTCAGAATACCATCTGATTGCCTAGACAATCAGATCCTAGATTTTTTGTGTTGTCTGTCTATCACTTCTTCATTCTATCACAGGCCCAATCAAGTAATTCCTTGGAGCTATGCTGGGTATGACACTGAAATTTGTGAAATTTGCCATTTTCTTTAGAGAAACAGGACAATAAAGCAAGGGTTCTACTCTGCACTGCTGTAAGAATGCCTGTGGGTGTAGTTTGAATGTGAAATGTCTGCACAGACTCATGTGTTTGAACCTTTGTCTCCAGATGGTGGCATTGATTGCTGTTGTGGAATGTTCAGGAGACTGAGTCTTATTGGAAGAAGTAGGTCACTGGGAGAGGGCTTGGAGGTTTCATAGCTTGGTATCTCTTCCTGCTCACTCTATGCTTTATTTCTGCAGATGGAATTTCTTTCACAGCTTTCTCCTTCTCTAATGTGCTTCCTCACTGTGGTAGATGGTAGACACTGTCTTTCACTGTAAGCCAAAATAATTCCTTTCTCCCTTAAGATGACCTTTTTCAGGTATTTTGTCAGAACAATGAAAAACATAACCAAGACAGCCTAAGAGTGGATATTTTATGAACATAGGATTTTTATTTCCCACCATCATAATGGGTAAAATTTCAAAGTTGAATCTATTCCAGTGCTGGTCAAGTATCTTCAGGATGGAGCCTTGTTACTGAGCCTTCAATGGCTGAATTTAGAGAGGAAAAGGGATTGGTTTCGTCTTGTCCTTTGTAAAGCTGGGAGTCTCACTCAAACCAGAAGTCTTGTTGCCTAATTATATCTTGAAAATTTCATATTTTAATACTGTAGCATTAGGGATTACATTTCAAACTTTAATACATTTCAAATAATATCAAATCAGATTTATGCAAATATATGCATGTGTAATATTTGCAAAGCTTTTATTTCACTCTCAGTGTATTTTAATTTTTTGCTTTTTAAAATTTTTTTAACAAGAGGAAGTTTTACTGTGAGACTATGCTATAATTTCAAAAATTAAATGAAGCTATAAAATCATTTAACAGTGTATATTCTTTTTCTAGTTATAACTAAGTTTCTCGAGAAATCAGAAGAAAGCTTAAAACTTCTGACTAATTGCAATTACACTGTGTATTATTCTATGCATTGCAGCTTTTTCTTCTTTCATCATCACATCATGATTCAATACATATTTTTAAGATGCAGAGTCCAATTTTAGGGTATATAGTCCAGGTTTACTTATAGATACATTCTTGTATTTATTGAAATAAAGCTTAGTTAACTCTAAGAAACTTGCTTACACAGTTGGGCAATCTTTATGATTTTAAAACAAAAACATTTAGATCAGTTTAGCTAAGGACAAATATAAACTCATGAATAGGGTTTTACTAGTTGATAGAAACGATACTCAGAATCTTCTACATACAGATCTTTCTAAGCCCGTAAACTTCACTAATTTAATAAGAAAATGTATTTATTTTTATACTGCAATACAGTATTTAAAACCTAAATACTCACAAAAGAAAGCAAATAAAGATAAACACAAGGTGAAATATCTCACAGTACATGTATGCCTCCAATTTATAAAGAATGTCTATAAATTTTAAACTCAGAATCATCAGTTTTTAAAATACCTTTTTGCTGACAGTTGTGTCTATTCGTATTATACTTGAAGGACATTTGGGGAATTTCTAAAGTAGAAAATGAATGTAAGGAAAAGTAAACTTTTGAGGATTGGGATTTGGAGTTTTCTATTTTATTTGAAAATTTTGGTTTATTAAATCTGACACCTGGGAATGAAAGAGCAATAAGAAGTATGCACAGTGTAGTATTTCTGTGATATAAATATTTCCTTTTGGGGAAGCAGGCTTTTCTGTATCATGTTTGTAAATTCACTCTTGACAACCTGAGAAAACAAAGTATCATATTCTTTAAAAGCCACTCAGACGACTGTCAGAAAACATTTCCCCATTTTAGGTTATTCACTTTGTAAATCTATAACTATAAAACACAGAAGCAAAAATTAAATTTTAACAGAATTATTGAAATACAATTTACATAATATAAAATTCACCAATTGCTAATAAGTCAAATAACATCTATCACCATGCCCCAATTTTTTAGTAGTCTATTAATGCCCAACAATATTTGGCATAATTTTAGAATTAATACTGTTCCCGTAACTACCTCTAAGAAACAAGTAAATTGTTGTTTACAGAGATTTCTTTTGTGGATATCCATCACAATACAAAAATCAGTATCTTTCACTTATCCTAATGCTTTTCAAAAACGTACATTCTTTAACTTGTTTTAATATCTTTGTTACTGGCAGTAGTTTTGCTAATATATCCCACACATTATTTATTCATTTGTAAAATAATAGCAAATGTGTTTCTACCTGCTTCGCTTGAATTAATGATGTCATGAACAACACAAACATATCCTCATGTACATATATATTTTTTTCTGATTTTCTCAGATATCCTATAATATAATCTTTCATTCAGTTTAGCCTTTGGCCTTTAATTTGCTCTCCAAGTTTTTCTATAAAGTCCCTATTCTCATCTATATACTTATATACCATGTGTTATATACCACAAAGTCATACAAATCTCTTTTTTATACTCATTCTAGTGGGTATAAAGTGATATCTAGTGGATTTAGTTTACAGTTCTAAGGATCCGTATACATATTACATGATTATTGTTAATATATTTTCATTAATAAAATATTCACAGAATTTTTCCCATATTTTATTTTTTGTGTCTTTTTACAATTTCACTTTAGCCTGGCAGTGGTGGCATTTGCCTTTAATCCCAGTCCTTGGGAGGCAGAGGCAGGCAGATCTCTGTGAGTTCCAAGCCAGCCTGGTCTACAGACAGCCAGTACTACACAGAGAAACCCTGTCTTGGAAAGAAAAAAAATGTCTTTAGAGTTTCATTTTAAATAATTTTATCTGTATCATTTTTTAACTGTTTTTAGTGGAAATAGAATTACACTTTCCATTTTTCTATCCAGTACCTTTTAGCTACTCTCCCCCATAACTATTACATGCCCTCTCAAGTTGATAGTCTCCTTTTCTTTGATTATTAGTGTCACACATATGTGTGTATGTATGTATGTGTATGCACAACTATATGAAAATACAACCTGAGGAGTGTATTTTGTTGGTGGTGTGTATATGGTTTTAAGGATGAACAGTCTACATTGGACAACTCAGCACTAACTTACAGGTAATGCCAGCAGCAATTTACAAATAGATGAACTACACAGGAGCAACTCCTACAGCTGGATGAAGCACACAGCAACAATTCTTGCAGAAAAATGAAATATAGGCAAAATAATCACCTGTAGAAGGTCTTTTTCTGTTAGGCATTTAAAATATTAAATGTTAATATTTGTGTTTTAAGGCTGAGATCTTATACATGCATGACTAAGAACTCTAATATCAAGCTACATCTCCCTCTCAAGGCTTTTATTATTTTCTGAATAAATATCAAACCTTCCACTGAAAGATAAGATTGACATGAGTGTAGATGTTTTCCTGAATCTCACAGAATACTGACTAGAAACCTTAATGAAAAACTGGGACCTAGTTGTCATCAGGGCGATATTAGCAAAACTTCAATTGACTTAATCTTATTACTGAAAACTAGTTTTTTAAAAATGTAACATTCTTTACTACTATTTTATAATAAAACTTGTGCAATTTTAAATTTCATTATTGAATATGTAAAGCAAGTATTTTTTTTCCCATAATACTGTCTGGTAACCATTGACCCAGTTTACTTGAAGTACCTATTCTACAACTTTCTGATAGTGTTTTTCTGTGTGTGTGTTTGTTTGTTTGTGGGGACCAAACCTGGGACATCATGCTTTCAAGACAATGTCTCTATCACTGAAATAATACTAACCATACTTCTTCTTTCCTGCTTTTATTGTATTAGAATTCTTCCTTTTTTTCTGACTTTTGAATTGTTGGAGTCTGTTTGTATGTTTTTGACACTCAGAAATCCTGAATCATTTAACTATACTAGAAACCTAAATTGATGAAACCGTACTATATATCCATTTACTAAATTCAGTTGTTCTGTGATTTCCTTTGGTTCATAGCCAAATCCATCCCAGATACCATTTATTTTTAGTCAGGGTGATTGGCAGTTATCTTTCTTTGGTGCTCTTTAAACTTTGGATAAAGTTTTGGTCTTTGGGGATTTTATTATCACATGTACTTTAAGTAATGGTATCTTTTATCTAATCCCCATTGCTTTGAATTCCAGAAAATATCTGTAACTCAGAATAGCATTATCTCTCATTGAAAGTTTCCTCTGCTCTTATGATTTTGTTTTTTATAAACAGGAAAACATAAAGAATTTTTCTATGAAATATTTCCCATAATTGCTTTATCCAAAGTTCAGTTTTAATGAGAATTTTCCTTGTGGAAAGCATGGTGATTGTAGATTTCCCCGTTTTGTTGTATTGTGCTCTGTTTTGTTTTAGAGGTCTTCAGAGTAGGAATACGATAGTTTTCATTAATTGAAAATTATTCACCACCACCTTGGGAGAAACAATGAAGAACAGGGATTCTCTCGTTTCCTTTTGTTTGTTGTTGTTGTTTTCATAATCTTTCAACACACCTGATATCTTTATGTGTTTCCCTTTTCCCTTGGTTGAAAATCTGTGAAAAAAAATATATCTCTTCAAATTGACTTCATCAACCTGGATAAAGACTTCTAAAGAAACTGATGTCAGGCAATTTATTCCCAACATATTTAAACTCAGCATAATTTGTAGAAAAAAATAGTTTCTTGGTATAATACAACCCTTGATACATAAGGAAGCATAATTACATCAAAACTCAACTCAGGATACATATTTCTTGCAAGAAACTGGGGTCAATAGATCAGCTACTCTACCTGTGCTAGCCTAAGGGCCTAGGGAAGATTCTGGCCTAGTCTTGGTCATATAATAATACAGAGGTCATTTGGGCTATAAACTACCTCTCATCCTGGTTGTGGGAGATTTTGGAGGCCCTGGCTGTAAAGGTCATTTAGATTAGTAACCATCTCCTGTCCTGGTTTTAGGAGCTTGATAGGACCTGGCCCAAAAGATAATATAGATCATCAGACTGTTAATTACCTCCAATTAACAGATTTCTGGATGGAAGAACATTTGTTTTGTTTCAATTCTGTTTTTTGTTTGTTTGATTTTTTTGGTTATTTGTTTGTTCTGTTCTGTTTCATTTTTACATCTTTTCCATCCTATGTGCTTAACCTTGCTGGTTTCTATGGAGATCTGTGGGAGTAAGACCACTTACACTATGTTGATAACACTCTGGCTCTTATAGTTTCCCTGACCCTTTTCTGAAATGTTCTCTGAGCTTTGGGTTCGGGAGCTTTGTTGAGGATGTATCAGTTGGGGTTGGGTACTACTCTATCCCTTTTTCTGCACTTTTGATCAGTTATAATTTTCTGTAATGTTCTTCATCATTGCAAAAGGAAGTTCTTGGTTTTGAGGGATGGCTAACACTTATCTGTGGGTATAAGGATAAATATTTAGGGAGTAGTTAGGAATTGTTCTGGTTTTGCCAAGAGGCAGACACAGGGTCTTCAACAAGATCCATGGCTTCACTACAACTAGGTAACTGGAGAGATTTTTAGTACCATGCATGATTTCCTTCCTGCTGAGTGGTTTTGAGTTGAAGTCCAATTAGAGATTGGGTTACTGCCAAGGTACGTATACCACAACTGAATGAACGCTTAGGGTTACTGTTCCACAGTGAAAGTTATTGTAGTTCATAGGCATTTGAGCTGTGTAGGGCTGTTGGTTGTTTCCTCCCTTGAAAACTTGATTGGGTTTTCTTATACGACAAAGCTAGTGCTAAAGGAGAAGCTTTCAGGTCAGACCCACCTTCAATTCTTGGGGTTCCAGTGTCAAACGTAGACAGTGTCTTCAGCAAGAGGCTTACCTTCCACTTTTAGAATGCAACGAAGAACAATAACTACAACCTATAAAGTTTGGTTAGTCTTGAACTTCCCTGACCGGTGTCATGTGGGAAGGCTACTTATGCCTGGCTCTTGAGTTTTCCTTAGTTATTCTATGACTCTTGGGATTGGAGGATGTATTACCAGTCATGGTGGAAATATTCATTTAAATATGCATGATGTGTTAACACATAGTCTTACATTCATTTTATGTAATTTTATGTAAAAAGATAACAGTATGTTTTTTATGACTTTTTCAGACCAAGTTATTGTTATTTTACACTCCTTCCTCTTTCTTCTTTTCTGTTCACCTCTTTTACCTCTCCCAATAATCCCTCTAACATTCCCATTCCTCACTTAAAATTTCTTTTATCCTATTATCTCCCTCTCTGTTTTACCTCCACCTAATCCCTTAGTCCCCCTTTACTGTCCTGGCTTCTGTGGTTACTTCATATTATTCTTAAAGGTAAATATTGTATTTCATTGTTATGCATCATTGTTCTCCAAACTGTGTTTTAATATCTCATCATTTTAATTTGTATGTTTATAAAAAATTATTTATAGAAGATGTGATCATCTAATCTGATACCAGGAAGAATTTTTCCTATTTTTACATGAATTTTCTTATATATTTTTCTTGTCCTTTATACTTACAATGAAAGAAGTCTTTGAATTCCTTCTCACTATGCCTTTCCTGTGCCCTCCTCTGAATGTTAGAAGAGAAACTCCTTTGATGCTGAAGTTTTCCTGAAGGTATGCTTTTAGATTTTTTCTACTGAATCACAGTTCAGAGGGACTGTTCTTGCTATTATTTCATCTTGGTTTGGAACATTGTGCCATTAAGAGTATCATGGAGTTGGCCTGGTCTAACGGCCTTAAGAGGCATGCATCATAGATATTTCAGGTTAGAGCCCATGGTTCCTGGAGCACTGTGTGCCTTTCATTTCCTAAGAAATCAAGGCACTCCCTCCAGCAGTGAAATTATTCTGACCACTTATGTATCACCACATTCCCCAGAAGTCAGTGAAACCTATAAAAATTTGACTGGACAATTAGTCTTAGACATTAATCTGATGTACCCTGTATAGCTTGCAAACATCATTGTATCCTGGCAACTATCATTGTATTGATCCTGCCAACTACCACTGCATTGTGTTTCTGATAAAGGTACAAAAAGTCTACTTGCTTGCAACGAACTTGTCAGAGCCTCAGTCTTGCTTGATCCCTCCAACTTGACCAGGTCAAGATTCGTTTCTTATTAGCCATATCAGGAAAACTTGACTCAGTAACTAAGTGCTGGTGTTTATAGTGGTAAACATGTGTACTCAGGTTTCTTACACTGAAATATTGTATTGTTTCTCTGTACAGTTTTTATTAATTCATTCTAAGAGCAGAATGCAGACTAGTGATCTATTGTCTGCCTGTTTTAGATTGAAGTTGAAGGCAAGCTCATGACCCTGTGTGTTCTAAGACAGGGTCTTTCAATTGACTTGTGGCCTCTTGCTACAGAACTCAAAATAGTGAAAATGCTCCTAAAACCAAACTCACAGAAAAAATATACCTGTTCTTATGGCAGAAGATTCTGATTTTCTGCTGAGGGTAGAATCCAGGGCATTACAATGGTAGTCAAACACTCAAGCCACTGAACTATATCCCCAGTCACACAGAGGACTTTGGAGATAAAAGGTCCTAAAATTTCATTGGCAAGAGAATAATAAACACAATTTTCAGTGAAACTTTTGATAGTAGAGAATTGGTATCTGATTAATTACATAAGTCTCATTACCTTTTGTAGTCCAAATCAGATTCAGGCTTTTGAAATCTTGGCTCTGAGTCATTGTTTTATGTAACTGATGGAAGAGATGGTGATTGGAGGTGAGAGTTTCATCTTAATAATTAGAATCACTATTGGCTGCATCCTGGGAAAGTTCAGATGAGGAAAAAAGAAGTTCAGTGAGAAGGGAAAAACATTTTATGACATTAAAACCCATAGGAAAGGAACAAAATGTGATGTCTAATAACTTCTCAGAAATTAGGCTCTCTGATATTTACATGCTTGTATATGACAGAACCCTTTGGCAAAGTTTCTTTATATTTTCCTAATTATATTTTATTATGCACTTTTCTTTGCAATAAGATTTTGAAGAATATATAAAAAGTATTCTATGTCTGCTCATCTCCACGCCAGTGATGTGCAAGATTATTGTTTTATGTAGAGTTGGTCCATTTGTACCTTTTGTATGGTTTAAATGAAATCTGGATACTCTGGCACTTATTTTCAAAAATTTTTCATCAAAAATAACATATTTTTAAATGAAATTTGATAAATATTCCTGGCATATAAAACAAATTTTAGTTCTAATGTTCACTGATTTTACAGAAGTTATTTTATAGCATCCATAAAGAAAAAATAAAGCATGTCTAAAGAGTGCAATGAAATGAACATAGGCATTTCACCTCGACAGACAACATAGAAATACATTAGTTTCATTAGGGTTATTATTTGTGTGATGAAACACATGACCAAAACCAATTTGGGAAGGAAAAGGTTTATTTGCCTTGCATAACCTGAATCATAATCCGCTGAGGGAAGCCAATGCAAGAATTCAAGAAGAGCAGAAATCTGGAGGCAGGAGCTGATGCAGAGGCATAAAGGTGCGCTTCATATTGACTGGTTCTTCATAGCTTACTTAGCCTGCTTACTTATTAACCCAAGACCATCTGTACAGGAATGGCCCCACAANAAATGGGCTGAGGCCTCCCACACCAATTACTAGNTAAGAAAATGCCCATTAGTCTTGTCTGCTTCCAGTGGAATTTTCTGGAGGTATTTTCTCAGTTATGGTTCCCCCTCTCAGATAACTAAAACTTACGTCAAGTTGACACAAACTCAGCTAGCACACATCTCCATCCTGCAGTCCAACATGAGAAGATTACATACAAATAAGTAATTAAACTTTAAATTGAGCAAAGATTTTTCTCATTAAACCCAATAAATATACTGAAATGTAACGTATAACATAATCTCCAGAGGTAAGTTCATACTGCTTATTGACAAAATAACATGGAGGAAGAACATTACTACTTTTTTAATCTTTATATCATACTGTTATTTTATATTTTAGATACTCTTTTACTGCATGTTCCACATAAAATTATAGAGGAAATGTATCACCAGCATATGGATAAGAATGTATCCTACCTAAAGTTATACAATTCTCAGTAATATAACAAGAGTACACGGAAGTTAAGGAAAATTAGTTTGGTATTCACTTGGCAGTTACTTAAAAGACTGTAACCAAAGGCATTCTGAAGAACAACACAAATATCATTATAAATTCTAAGACTACTGAAGTTTCATTCCAAACATTTAATTAGTATCATGAAATCACTGTGCATGCATTTATGTGTGTGAATGGGGTGT
>LZPO01045037.1:25507-39687 GCA_001675575.1 Neotoma lepida | reverse complement strand
TAGTTGTGACTCTAGTATAGCAGATAATCCAACAGAACAAAAACTAAAGAAATAGAATAAGAAATAAAGTTTAGGCACCCTTTCCTGGGCTCCATATTATGGCCCAAAACTTTGGCAAAAAGACTTCCACTTTAACTGAGGCCAGGCTGGATCTAGGGACCCAAGGTAAGACATCAGCCACTACCTGCTAACACTTCTTAAGGCCTGTCCAACATCCCTCTTCCTTCCCCTGGGCTCCATACCCTGGCCCACAAGTCCTGCTGTTTTACCAGAGGCTAGGTTGATCCTAGGGATCCCAGGTAAGATATTGCCCATCACCTGCTAACACTCCTTAAAGCCCACCCAACAGCCCCAGAAGGCAANCTCTCCTCTGTGCTTCATATTCTAGAACACAACTTCAGCAGAAGACTTCTGATTTACCTGAGGACATCCTGATTCTAGAGACCAAAGGTAAGACATATTTCACAGCCAGCTAACATTCCTTAAAGTTGGTCCAACAGCTCTNAAGTGTACCCCCTCTTCTGAGTGTCATATCCCAGCCTACAACTTTGACAGAAAACTTCTGCTGTACTGTAGGCCATGCTTTTCTAGGAATCCCAGAGGCCAAGCAGTACCCAGAACCCCAGAAGCCACAAAGGTACTTGGAACCACAGAGGCAACATTGACACCCAAAACACTCGAGGTCTTAGAGGCTGCAAAAACTCCAGCAGAGACATACTACTGGACCTGAAGACACCAATCACTAGAACCCTTAGACCTGAAGACCAAAGAGGAAACAGAAACCAAGGAACAAAACACCCATCCAACAAAGACAAAACCAGGAATCAACACCTAGACCTATAATCATGCCTAATCTAGATACCTAATTGCAAATGTAAGAACACAATCAACAACAAAAAGGGCAATATAGCACTACCAGAGCTCAGCTATCCTACAACAGCAAGATATGAGCATCCTAACACAGCTGAAGCACGAGAAAAGAACCTTAAAACCAACTTTATGAAGATGATGAACACCCTTAAGGAGGAAATGAAAAAATCCCTTAAAGTAATTGAGGAAAAGACAAACTAAAAATTGGATGAAATCAGCAAATTCCTTAAAGAATGCCAAGAAATCCAAGAAAACACACTAACAAACAAACAAACAGGTGAAGGAAACTGTTTAAGACCTGAAAATGGAAGTAGAAGCAATAAAGAAAACACAGAGGACATTCTAGAAATAGAAAGTCTAGGTAAATGAACAGGAACTACAGATGCAAGCATNACCAACAGAATAAAAGAGATGGAAGAGAGAATCTCAGGCATTGAAGATACTATAGAAGAAATAGATTCATCACTCCAAGAAACTATTGAATCTAAAAAATTCCTAATACAAAACACAGAGGTAATCTGGGATACCATGAAAAGACCAATCCTAAGAATGATAGGAGTAGAAGAAGAAGAATCTCAGCTCAAATGCCCAGAAAATATATTAAACAAAATCATAGAAAAAATTTCTTAATCTAATAAAAGACATACCTATAATGGTACAAGAAGCTTACAGAAAACAAGATAGATTGGAACAGAAGAAAAATCCCTACACCATATAATAAACAAAACACTAAACATACAGAACAAAGAAACAATATTAAAAACTGCAAAGGAAAACGGCCAAGTAACATATAAAAACAGACCTATTACAATTACATCTGACTTCTCAATAGAGACTCTAAAAGCCAGAAGGGCCTGCATAGATGTCTTGCAGACGCTAAGAGACCATGGATGCCAGCCCAGACTACTCTACCCAGCAAAACTTTCAATCACCCCAGATGGAGAAAACATGATATTTCATGAGAAAGTCAAATTTAAACAATATCTATTCACAAATTCAGTCCTACAAAAGATATTACACTACACCCACAAAAACACCGACAATAAAATAATCTCACACCAGNAAACCTCAAAAAAGTGAAACACACACACATACACTATCACCACCACCAACAATAAGATAACAGGAATTAACAATCATTGTTCATTACTATCTCTCTATATCAATGGTCTCAATTCCACCATAAAAAGTATAGAATAACAAAATGGGTATGAAAAGATGATCCATCCTTCTGTTGCAAACAAGAAATACACATCAACATAAAATATAGACATAACAACAGAGTAAAGAGTTGGAAAAAGATTTTCTGATCAAATGGACCTAAAGAAGCAAGCTTGTTGAAGCTACTCTAATATCTAACAAATTAGACTTCCAACCAAAGTAATTAAAAGAGGTAGAGAAGGACATTTCATACTCATCAAAGGAAAAATCAACCAAGAGGACATTGAAATTTTTATCTGTGCCTCAAATGCAAGGGCACCCACATTTGTAAAGGAAACATTGCTAAAGGTTATATCACACATTGACCCTCACACATTGATAGTGGGAACCCTCAGTACCCCAGTCTCACCATTGGATAGATCATCCAGACAAAAATTAAACAGAGAAATTCTGGAGCTAATAGACATTATGAATTAAGTGGACTTAGCAAATATCTATAGAACATTTCATGCCAAACACAAAAGAATACACCTTATTCTCAGCACCTCATCGAACATTCTCCAAAACTGATCACACACTCAATTACAAAGTAAGTCTTAACATATACAAGAAAATTGAAATAGCCCTCTGTATTCTATCAGACTACCATTGATTAAAGCTAGACCTCAACAATGAGAGAAACAAACAACAGAAAAACTACAAACTCATGGAAGCTGAACAACTCTCTACTGAATTACCACTTCATCAAGAAAGAAATAAAGAAATTAAAAGACTTCCTAGAATTCAATGAAACTTACGGGACACAGTGAAAGCTGTGCTAAGAGGAAAGTTCATAGCGCTAAGTACCTTCATTAAAAAATTGCAGAGATCTCATCCTAGCAACCTAACAACACACCTGAAAGTTCTAGAACAAAAAGAAGCAAACAGGTCTAAGAGGAGTAGATGGCAGGAAATAATCAAACTGAGGCTTGAAATCAATAAAATAGAAACAAAGAGAACAATCAAAGAATCAATGAAACAAAGAGTTGATTCTTTGAGAAAATCAATAAGATAAACAAAGCCTTCTCCAAACTAACTAAAAGACTGACAGAGAATAATCAAATTAACAAAATGATAAGTGAAAAGGGAAATATAAAAACAGACACTGAGGAAATCTAAAGAATAGTTTATATTTCAAAAACCTATAAGCCACACAATTAGAAAATCTTTAGATTTTCTTTTAAGATTTTTTTTTGCTATATTTAAGATTTTCTTTAGGATTTTTCTTTTGAGAAATGTNCAATTTTCTTGATAGATACCATTTACCAAAATTAAATCAAGATCAGATAAACAACTTAAATAGGCCTGTAACACTTAAGGAAATAGACACAGTCATTAAAAGTCTCCCCAACACCGCCCCCCCCAAAAAAGCCCAGGGCCAGGTGGCTTTAGTGTAGAATTCTGCCAAACTATTAAACTGACTTATCTTTATATCCATAGACCATCAATCTCTCTAACTTCATCAGGGAGGCTTCTTTTTGAAGTAGATATCAATTAACACAGAGACCCACAATTTTCCAAAGTACAGAGAATAGGAGACTGTGGAATGGTCAGCCTTTAGTGACACATCTCCATCATACTCACTTATACCAAAGCCTCAGACATCATTGTAGAAGAGTGGATAGAAAAACTGTAGAAGGCAGAGGAGGTAGATGATTACAAAGAAACAGTGCTTTCCAGAAACAACCGAACAGTTACACATAGGAACTCACAGNGGTTTGACAGCATGCACAAGACTTGTACAATATCAAGCCAGTAAAAAACCCAGCAAGGGAAGTGATCATTTTCAATAGCAACAAAGGAGCTAGTTATTTTACAAAACACCCAATGTTACATCATGTACTACCACTTACAATATTCAGTGCAATTTTGTCTTATAGCTGTTAAAATTGAAGATGTAATCATCATATTCCAGAGGCCTCACTGAAAGTATTTTTGCATATTGTCTTACTCAGTACTCACAACAAAACTATGAAATAGGTGTTTTATTACAGTGAGGTTGTAACTTAAAGACCTTGGTTTAAAAGGTTATGTACATATTCAAAGTTATATACGATTGTGAGAGGCACTGAATTCCAACCCCTATACTCTGACATCAAACCTGAGTGTCCCATCATTACTCTGTAAGGCCACCATATAATAAGGAGAAAAACATCCCAGTGTGCAAGCAGGTGAAGAAACCTTTTATGTTGACATAACTCACTAAGATTATTGCCTGAATCAAAAGTGGAATAATTCACATAAATATGCATAGATGTTGTTGTATCTAGGTAATTATCACATAAAATATCTCATGGAGAAAAGATTCACACAATATTTCATCAGAGTAGTTTTATTCCTATATNTCAAAATCAACAGTTACACTTTTTACTGACTTGATTTATCCAGGAGTATTACATTAATAGCTGAAATCTGACTGAGGAGGAAGTTTAGAAGGTAGCTATTAAAAAGAACTACTTAGAAAATAGATTGTGTTGGCAGCAACTGTTTTCCAAGAATTCTCCTTAAAGCCCCAGTGACTTCCTTATTCCTCAGGCTGTAGATGAGGGGATTCAGAGCTGGAGTGACAATAGTATAGAAAACAGAGAGGACATTGTCTTGTTTGGGACTGTGGAATTGACTGGGAAGAACATACATCAAGGAAGCACCTCCATACCACATCCCAACCACAATCAGGTGGGAAGAACAGGTGACAAGGGCTTTCTTCCTACCCTCATTTGAGGGCATGTGGAGTACAGTAAAAAGAATTCGCACATAAGAGGCAAGGATAATAGCAAGAGGGAGAATCAACACAGAAACACCTGTCAAATAAACCATGAGCTCATATGTGGATGTGTCTGCACAAGCCANCTTCAGCAATGGAGGGATCTCACAGAACAGGTGTCTGATCTCCCTAGATTTGCAGAAGGGATATTGCATAGTGTAGATAGTAAATACTAGGGCCATCAGGGATGCCAGGATCCATGATGTGGCTACCATAAACCAGCAGACACTCGGCCTCATGAAGATCATGTAGTTCAGAGGATGACAAATGGCCACATACCTGTCATAGGCCATAAAGGCCAGAAGAAGGTCCTCTGCACCACCCAGTGCCAGTTCTAGAAACATCTGAAAGGCACAACCTCCAAAAGAGATAGTGTTGTCTTTGAGCAGAAAATCCATTATAGCCTTGGGACTGATGACTGATGTCAGGAGGAGGNCCATGAGAGAAAGCTGCCCAAGTAGAAGGTACATGGGCACATGAAGCCGGGCATCCATGGTGATGACCAGGAGCAGCAGTCCATTGCTAGTCAAAGCCAATGTGTACAGGGCTGTGATTGTAGCACAGAGGAGTTCAGGAGAGCCACTGTCATCCAGAATCCCCACCAGGATGAAGCCACTTCCCACAGTGGAGTTCCAGAATTCCATTTTGAATGATTTCTTTAGTTATCTAGAAGCAGATGAGTCAATGAAATTTTATTAATATAGACCTAATTTTTATGTTAGCATCTTGAGACTCCAATAATAATATGCTATCTTTCTCATGAATAAATAAATTTCCTTGTGATATTCAAATTCCTGACTTAATAAAATTTCTGAAGATGGGTATTAAAATTACTACTGGAAAGGAAGGATTCAGCTCTAGACTTTAATCTCATAAAGAAGAACACATAGATGTCTGAGTATAGCCATACACAGATGTATTGTTCCAGAAATATGCAGGGCACAAGACTACAGCAGAACTCATAGATGGATGACATCAGCACTCATGAAAGTACTAGTAAAGAGCACACGATGATATAATAGTACATCACTGCACATAAATGTCCTAATAGAGCACATAACACATTTATATTACTAAAGCACTATGCAATGGCATCTTTGCAAAAACTGTTGCACTATTATTGCAGTGTAAAGTAATCTGTATTTACAACAAAGCATATCAATGTACTTGTGGGGTCTGAACATGCCTTTATCAGTCCTAAAACAGAGCAGTTGAAAAGACAATGGACTCAAAGCAATAGCAAATCTGATACTGCACTTTAAGACTTTAAGTTCTGATTTGGACTCTTTATATTGCCGTTACATGCTAACAGGCAGCACATTTAATTAAATTAGAGACCAATTCCTTACTTCAGGTGACGAGAAGGCTAGCTGTCTGACCACCTCTGCTCCACTTCAGCTGCATGAAGATTGAGGATATTCAGTAGAAAGGAGGGCAGAAGTGGTTTTTCAGTAGTACCTAATTGGTTTGTTTTGATAAGTTGGTTAAGTATATATGGGAGGGACTCTTATAATGTCAAATGTCAGGGTTGTTATTCATTCCTTTCATCTGCAGATGTTCTCTGGAGACAGATACAGGGGCAGCCAGGCANCTAACATTCTTTGGTTAGTGTCCTATGGATCAAGATGTCGTCCAGTTCTGACACCTGAGAATGAGTAGAAGCTGATTCTGTTCAACAAGTTGCATGGAAAGAAATCCTCTAGTTCCATGTCATTTATCCAACTTGTTTGGGGTCCAGATGCTCAGATTTCTTTATTCTTGCTGCCCTGTGGTAGCAAAGATCAAAGATGTATGAAAGAAAGTAGAAATTAGAAGAGATGTCCAAAGGGCCCCACCTAAATGTACCCAAGGACAAAGGTAAGCTGAGGCTTTGTTGAGAAGCACATTACTTTGCCTTCTACACTTGTGGCCTCCTCTCTTCCCTCTTCTATTGCTGTCTTCAGAGAGAATTACCTCCCAGCTGAAATGGCTTCCCCTGGAAACATTAGTCTAGGGAATGGTAAATTAATGAATCCTCTTGGATGTGTTTTCTAGCTTGTTTTTCTGAGCTCTCTGTATCTGGATCAGGTCTGAGGCCATAGGTTTCACTCACAATGAAGGAATGCAGGAGCCATCAAGAAAACAAGCAAGAAATGGAACTAATAGTAAAGAACAATAATATGGGATGTTGCAAAAATGACCAAAATAAATGATGTACTTGTATGAAAATGTTATGATGAAGCCTATCCCTTTATACAATGACAGCTACTAATAACAATTTAAGAGGCAAAAATGTGCCAGGCAGTGGTGTTACATGCCTTTGATCCTAGCACTCAGAGAGGCAGAGGCAGGTGGATCTCTTTGAATTCAAGGCCAGCCTGGTCTACAGCCTGAGTTCCAGGACAGCCAGAGCTACACAGAGAAACCCTGTCTGGAAAAACCGAGAGAGAGAGAGAGAGAGATGCTTAGTATAACAAACAAGTAAAATTACAAAATTTATAGAAATGTATAAAGTTATATATATATATATATATACTTGTTTAAATGTGCTCTCAGGGAAGAAATGAGAGACTCCCAGAAGGTGAGAATTTATTGCATAAAGGCAAGACTTGCACTCACTAAAGGAACTCCTAAAATTGACAGAGGAAATTGTCTGACACAGACTTAAACATCATAATGGAGAAGTATCGATTTCATGTTAGGGCAGAACATCAGGCATGGAGCTGATGCATTATCTACAAATTCCATTAATTACATTAATTAGGGTATTTCTCCTATTGAACTGGGTAGTAATTTTCTTATTTGTATTATTTTTGTAATCAGCAAATGGAAGCCTTGATTTAATTTTCTTAAAGTTTAAAATAAAAAACAATGGATCCTCAAGCAGCATTTCTTAGCTTTTTCTTGTGTAACGAATGACTAAAAGGAGGCTGAGGAAGGAACTTGGTAAGAGGTTGGGATAGCCTGATCTAGAGCATTGATAGCTGAGGTAGGCACTGCCTGAGCAGCTGAGTTCTGTGGTCACTGTCTAAAAGACATATGCCCATGTGAATGTCTGTGCAGTGTGGTGGGTAGCAGAAACAGAACTGAATCTGCTGTGAAAGGTACAGAATGATGTTAAGAGGCCAATGAAGGAAGACCTGATATTAGCACATGTCCTTGGTTACCTCCTGCAGCTGATAATAGCACACACAAGAAGCACAGGGAGTAATGAAGAAAGGAACCTTAACAGAACCTGTGAGACATCATTTTTGTTTGACTGAAGCTCCACAAAGAGGTTTATTGTTCTTGGCTAGGTATTGTCACTGTGTATTCTGTCTATAATTTCCTGTGTAAGATGTAGGCTAGAAGACCTCAGACCCAATAGCATGTTTAATAGGCAAGTTGTACAGACATGCCAAGCCAAGGGATTTTCATTGACAGATTCAGTAAGATCCAGGTTTCAGCACAGCTCGCCTCAGTTCACATGGGNGTTAGCCTCTTTGTGTGGACCTACGGTTCCCGATTTCAATGACTCTCATCCTGTAGGTCATGCCCATCAGAAAGCACATATTTCTATTGCTACTTCATAACTGTAATTTTGCTACTGTGTTCTTTCAGTTCCTAAGTCCATCAGAAATGTGTATTTTCTGGTGATCATGACCCACAGAATAGAGATCCACTGTCCTAGTTCTTCTTTGATACCCACTTCAGCCATTTCTTCAAGCCCATCTTCATTCCTTTGTGACTCCCTGCCTATCCTGAAGAATCACTTCTCTACCAATGACATCACAGCCACTATACTTGGCTGTGACCCAGGTAGACTACATGTGCCTTCTACCCTTCCTCTGTCCTGGTCTCTCCAGAGTACTCTTAGACCTGCTACTGTATGCCTGCCTAGCTTTTCCTCCTAGGCTACTTCAATTCACTTCATACTCACTGCCATCCATAGCGAGAAACAAGGTACCTCTGCCACATTTCCTGGAGAAGTACTCCAAGTCCTGCTTAAGACAATTTCAGACTCAGAATCCTTCACTTGCCTACTAGCCTATCACTCAATCAAACCTCTGAANCAATCTGAGCCTGCTTGGAATTGAAACCAAAAGTTCCAACTATAATTACAGACCTGGTNACAGCTGGAGTCTGAATCTTAAAACCCAGTGAAACCCAAAGACTGAGAAGCAAGCATCATTCTTCTGGTCCACAACCTGTCAGATTGGAGCAAAGCAACCAAAGAATGAAAACACATCCATCAAAGATGAGACCAGGTAACTACACCAAGAAAACCACAAACATTTAGGCTCCAGATGCCTAAATCACAACACAAAACACAAATATGAACAACCAAGACAATGTGCCTGCTCCAGAAGCCAACAACCTTACTGCAATAATCCCCATGATAAGCAATTTGGCTGAGGCACAAGACAAGGACTTCAAACTATCAGTTATAAATATGTTCAAGGACCTTAAAGAGGAAGTGAATAAAATGCCTTAATGAAGACAATAAAAACACAGTTGAAAACAGCTTGAGATATGAAAGTAGAAATAGAATCACTAAAGAAAACACAAAATAAATTAAAACTTGAAATGAAAAACCTAGGAATTCAACAAAAGTCTCAGAAGTAAGCCTTACTAACAGATTACAAGACATGGAAGAGAGAATTTCAGATCTTGAAGACAATGAAGAAGTGGAAAGCTCATCCAAAAATATATTAAATCTAAAAATATCCAGGCACAAGATATACAGGAAACTTGGGACGTATGAAAAGACTATGAACAGTAGGTATAGAGAAAGGAGAAGAAACCCAAGTCAAAGGCACAGAAATTATTTTAACAAAATAATAGAATAACATAGCTTCTTGGTTAGGAGTGGGACCCAATGTCCACTTCCCCCTCACAGTGCTGGTAACTTGTCTTGCTTGAACATGCACAGATCTTGTGCATGCTGCCCCAGTTTCTGTTAGTTCATATGTCCATCAGTCATGCTGTGTTTGAAAGGCACTGTTTCCCTAGAGCCATTCATCACTTCTGACTCTTCCAGTGTTTATACCTCCTCTTCTGCATAGATCCCTGAGCCTTGAGGGGNGGTTTAATGGAGACATCATCCTGGAGTGGTCTCTATGAGTGTCTGAGGTCAAGAGTTCTCTTTGAGGATGATGTTTCCAAACAGCGCCATCTCCCCAGTTGCAACAACAGCATATGTCTTTTTGTATGTTCATAAATTTGAAAACTCGATATCTTCATCAGGGCTTTCTTACAGTCAGCTTTGAGCAGAAGGAATTCATAATGGTTCCATACTGGGGTCTGCATGCCCCTCTCCTTGTCTCTGGGCACCACCCCATGACAGCAGTCAGGCTTTCTACAAAGGTACCCAGATTCAGCAGCTTCATCACAGCCTCCAGGAGCTGTGTCCAGACTATCTGCTTGGGTCTCTATAGATCCACACTGACAGATGGAGGAGGTGGGGAAGTTAGCATCTGCAAGAACTGGTTTGCCCTTCTCAGAGAGTTCTGTGGCCTGTGGCAATTGTCGCTCTTTCCTGAAGCACCTGGATGGCTTCCTGCTTTGAAGGTCAAGGTGACTGCTAATGTCCCCAGCTTTTCTGAGATGCTGTTGATCAAGGGCTCCAGCTCTGATTTTACCTCTGCCAGAGTCTGTGTTGCTGCCTCTCCACATGTGCACTAATCTCATCTACAAAAGTAGATTTTATTTATTTATTTACTTTATTATGTATTTTTACATTTATTATTTTTTGTTAAAATCCATTCTTTTAGAATTTTACATATGTATGCAACAATGAAGAATGATAAAACCTCCTATTTCCCCCCTCAAACTCCCTTCAGATCCTCTCTCAGAGGAACCCCTCCTGACTTCATGTCATCTTCATGTTTTAATAACCCACTGAGTCCAATTACTGCTGTCAATATGTGCATTGGCATGGAGACATCCACAGGAGCATGTGTAATTTACCAGTGACAAAACTCCTAAAGCATAATGATTTTCTTCCCACAGAAGCTATCAAAAATTTTAAATTGACAAGAAAACAAGGTATATTGTCATTTTTTCCTATTGTCCAAATTAAAATCTCATCAATAGTAATGAAGACTCCTGAGTTCCTTTAACATATTTATTGGAATCTTGGTAGTCTTGATCTTGTCAAGTCTTGTAGTGAAAACCACAGTTACTGTGAGTTTATTGATACAATGGCTATACAGGCCCAGAGTTAGCAGGAAAGCCCCAGCAGAACTAAAAACAGCACTCTTTACCCTGCATTTGATTACTCTAAGGACATGGTAAGACTCTACTGTTGATGACAATACACACTTTGATGCAGTACATATAGGAGTCTTTCTAAACTGAATGAGAATCCCCCTCTCTGCTAGCTAGCTTTTAGTGTCAGGGTGCTTTGAAGGCTGTTTGAGGAGGAAAAACACCAATGGTATTACCAAGAGCTGAACACTGCATACTATACATAACACTGATACTGACTTCTCAGGCAAAATGTGTCTATTAGTACAATAGTGGCATGACTATCATGGGGTAATTAATTTATTTCTGATTGGATCTTAGATCTGTTTCATGGGACAAGATTTTTGCCTAGTACTGTTATCCTAGCCAACATCCAATGGCTGTGGAGGTCATAAAGCCAAGGACAGTAGTAGTTGTTCTTGTTATTTTGTGAATGGTCATGTAATCAAACTGATTTCTAAATTTTTGTGTCTATACCTCTGCAACTTGGCCTATCTCAACTTCTGTAAGAGAAACTTCTTTTTCTAGAGGAAGCAACTAATGTAGATATTCATAATTAGTCAAAGTATTAACAAGTGTCTGTGATTGCCAGACCCTAAGTGGGAAATCTCTGAGGTTTGGAGAGCATACACTAAAAACATGCAGAGCCAGAGGGTGGACAGATACATTGTTTTCTTTTTTGTTGGTAGACATTTTGACTGGAGTAACATGGAATCAATAAGACTTTATTTGCATTTCTCTGGAAGATAAAGATGTTGACCATTAGTTCTCTTGAGTCAATATTTTAATACAGTGCTCAGAAGGATTTTCTGACATGAATCGTAGATATAAAGAAACATTCTGATGGATTCAGCCCTTCAATTCCCTAGGATCCTGCCCAGGACATCTGCTAAATCATCTGCATCCATTTCCTTTCATATATATTTCTGGCAATGGTAATGACTGGGCTACTTTTTGCTCCATGATACAAATAACAGGCACACACACACACACACACACACACACACACACACACACACACACACACACACACACACACTTCTGTAGCAACCTGCGGTAAGAATCCCCTCCTCCTTTTTTGGCATCTGAATCTCTTCAGCTCAAAAAGTAATCCCAGAAGAGTTGAGGCTGTCTTGAAACTTCCCTTTTGGATTTAGNGATATAGGCTCTGTTATGTATTTAGGAAATATGTAAGGATAGATGCCTTGAGAGACANCAACACAAGCTCACTGCTCTGTCTCTCAGATTCTCTAGTTCTTCAGGCTTCAGATCTCACTCATTCTCATCTATACTCCAGACATCTTGTACAAGAAGCCACCTTGCAAGTTTGGGGACATTTCCATTATTGTTTCTCCCTGGCTAGGCCCCAGGTGCTAGAATTCTTGATTATGGTTTCCTGAAAAATTGTTAATGCTTACCTTTTGTTCCCCTGAATTTTTCTGGATTCTTAAAATCTAATATTGACCTTCAAATCACTAGTACCTCAAAGCAGGGCTATATACTGTTGTTTGAAGTTCCTCACCTATACATATCTGTATGACAATGAAAACATCACACAAAAGCCAAATGAAATCAATTAAAAATTTAAACATATTCAGCAGTCAGCAGTTGTATTGATGAAAAACTACCATTATATTTTCAAGACTGAATCCCTTAAAGGTCACAACCTAAGATAATCAAAGTGCAATCACAGAGCAATAGGCATGTGCATACACACACACACACACACACACACACACACACAGAGAGAGAGAGAGAGAGAGAGAGAGAGAGAGAGAGAGAGAGAGAGAGAGAGATATTGTCATTGTTCATGACTGTCTACTATAATTAGATGGTAAACCCTATTGCTAAAAACCCTACATGCTTTGGTTAGGACACAGATAAACCAGTCTTGAATTTTTCAGGAGTCTCTCTCCCTGGTGATTAGCTTTTATACNGCTTGAAGGTACGATGTAGCCTTTTAATAGAGAAAAGTCATCACTGGTCCTGTTANGTTATGGATTCTACATTCTACAGTATAAATATACCAGGTGAGAACTGACCACTGGCATAATTGTGACAATACCATTTATGGGGTAACCAGTTATCTCTTGGTTGGATATGAGGCTTATTTCACAGGAGACAGTTAATTTCTTGTGTTGTTAGCATGTTCAAACCCATGGCTAGGGCAATTGTAGGTTCTAAGAGAAAACCTATTGGTATTATTTTGCCAAGGATCATGTCAAATTGCCTTCTATNTATTTATGGTTATACTCATGGGTTTGTGTGGTTCTCAGCTTTCATCAGAGTGTCTTCTTATTAGGGGGTGGTAGTTAATGCAGACTTCAACTGTTCAAAGTCTTGAGAATAAGCAACTGTGAATGCTCTGCCAAAGATGAGACATCTGTATCAAATGTTCCACTTCAAGATAAGGAACATCACAGAAGAGGGNGTGACAAGAATGTAAGCTGCAGGTTGAAAGACTGCTGTGAAAGCCTGGTCTTTGCACAAGGTATGACTGTTTCACACATGAACTCGGTACAGCTGCGCAAGANTAATGCAGTTAAAAATTCCACTGTAGTACAGGGAGGGGTTTCTTATTCCCAACTCAAGCTGAGGAGTCACTGGCAGTTGATGGCTGCTGAGGAAGTGAGAATCATGGTTCTTTGGCAGGTGGTGATTGGTAGGGTGCCCATGTCTCTGTACCTGATCCCACAGCCATGCCTATATAGGCAGCACTAATTAGACTCACTGTGTTTTTAAGGGAAAGAAAAAGGACATGAAATTGGGAAATAGATGCTTTGAGAAAGTTGAAGTCATATAATGGATGTGGGGTCTGTATGACAAAGGTGCATTGTACGCATATATAAAATGTCAGATACTAAAAATGATAGGAAAAGGAATTTATTAATTTTCACAAACAACAATACCCAGACCTTTAGTGCATACATTTTTAAATTAACAAAAAATAAGGTTCATTGACATTTATTCTATTTTCCAGGTTTCAAATGTTTTTGAGACAAGGTCTCATTATGAATCCTTGCTTAGTCTGGCCTCATATTCACAGAAATCGGCTTGCATCCTGAGTACTGGGATTAAAGAAAGGCACTACAATGCTTGTAATAATTTATCTTTAACTGATACAAAACCCATGAAAATT
>LZPO01045035.1:31453-43433 GCA_001675575.1 Neotoma lepida | reverse complement strand
TTTTATACATACAAAAATGCATTTGTACATATTGAAAGCATTGGATTTGGAGGTGGCTTACAGAGTAAAGACTGCACTACTTGGCCACCTGAATCCAAACCCCAGAACTCACATAAAAGTAGAAGGAAAAATTTGATTACAGAAAGTTGCCTTTTGACTGCTGCACTTGTATNCTCACCAGTANTATACATACACATGTCCATGTGCAAGTGCACACATACATGCATGTGCATGCATATACAAACCCCCACACACTAATATAATGTTTAAGAGAAAAAATGTAACTGCTGTAACATAAGTGATAGTGGGAAGAAATTAGAATCTTTGTTACCAGATACAATGAAACATGAAAGGATTATTTTAAAACTGAGCGAGGGTAGTTGTAAAGATGTATTTCTAACTGTAANGCAATGTATTAAAAAGATGCATAACTTTTTTTAGATGAAACAATGCATCATGTGAAATGTTCAATTAAAAAGAGTAGAAGGAAAGAAAAAAGTAAAATGCAGGTGTGAACCATAAAATGCTGTAATGAGCATAATACCTATTAATCATAATGTAGCANTAACTCTTTCAGTGTTGATGCTACATGCACCAATAAATGATACTGTCAGTGTAGTTTAAAAGCTAGTCTAAAAACATGTCTGTAAGAAATCCACCTGGGGCTAGGATCTTGGAGTTGGGAGGCTTTTCTTTATTGTTTTAAACTTGTTATTTGTTATGGGTCTGTTTAAGCTGTTGATCTCTTCTTGGTTAGTTTAAGTGGAGTCATGCATTTTTGGTGATAATGNTCACCCACAGAACCATGGACTATCTAACAAAAGTCCCAGTACCTAGCACATGAAAACTCTTTGAGAGTTGCAGCTCAGGGGGGTCCAAAAGAATCCAAAACANTGTAGGCTATTGCTGATGCCTTGGTTGTCTTCTAGAATCTGCCTAGCTCAATTTTCATCAGAGAGGCTTCATTCAGCAACTGATGGAAACAGATACAGACCCATAGCCAAACATTAGGCAGAGTTTGGGGGAATCCTGCAGAAGGTGACAGATTGTTGGAGTCAGTGAAAACTCACAGAATCAACTAACCTGGGCTTATGGGGCTCACAGACTGAACGGACAACCATGGAGCCTGCATGAGACTGACCTAGGCTCTCTGCAAATATATTACAGTTGTGTAGCTTGTTCCTCTTGTGAGATTCTTAAAAGTGGGAACTGTAAGTAGACATTTCCTTGTCCTGACTGCCCAGTCCCAAATATCCAACTCAGAGACTGAATATGAATTATAACTGCTCGGCCAATAGCTCAGGCATATTACTAACTAGCTCTTATATTTTAAGTTAACCCATATTTCTATTTATATGTATCGCCACATGACCAGTGGCTTACTGGTACTTGCACCTGTCTCTTATACACATCTAGATGTGTATAAGAGACAGACCTAGGCTCTCTGCATATATATTACAGTTGTGTGGCTTGTTCCTCTTGTGAGATTCTTAAAAGTGGGAACTGTAAGTAGACATTTCCTTGTCCTGACTGCCCAGTCCCAAATATCCAACTCAGAGACTGAATATGAATTATAAATGCTCAGCCAAATAGCTCAGGCTTATTACTCACTAACTCTTACACTTAAATTAACCCTTAAATCCTGTCTCTTATACACATCTAGATGTGTATAAGAGACAGCTTTAGGGATGTCTTAACTTTAGAATGAAAGTCATCAAATGTATTGTGTTGGGAGAGAGGTTATGCTTTCGTTTCAACAGGAAGCAAAAGCTGTGGATTCCTTCAAAATTAATAGAGATCAGATTTGATTGGGGGAGATCTCCTGAAAATCTTGCCTGCAGATATGAGGAAAAAAAAAAAACAAGAAAAACTACAAGCCAGGTGAGATGTATGCTGATATCTCTACTTGGGAGCAGCTCTGAGGCTGGATGAGATATGATAAATCTTGTTGGTTACAGAGTCCTCATGAGTTATATTTTAGGCCTGTAGGCTGAAAATGGGTACCCCAATATTACAGAGAAATCTTGAATGACTTCCCAGGCAACCAGCTCTCTCTGTCATTCTATAGTCTTGGAAATTGTTTGCTCTATATGTCTTGTCTACTCAAGTAATATTGTATCCTTCTTGGGTCTCTAATGAGGATTGAAGTTAGATAGTTATATAGTTTTCCTTGTTACCAAATTTAGAAAAAGAAACTTACATAAAAGTTGTAAATTTTATAAGATTGATAAGCATAAAAGCTTATGTTGTTTATCTAGAAAGATATTTTATGATAGTAATACAAGTTTTGATAGAAAATATTTTAGGTATAAAACTTTGGAATCATCAAGATAAGATAGATAATAGAGTAATTTCTCCAAATCTGCCAACTACAGATGGGCTGGACATAATAAATAAAATTCTTACTTGATAATTGCTTTCATTGTATATAATTTTACTGTATTAGAGTTAAAATCTTTACTTTTTATTTAGACAAAAAGGGGGAAATATTGAGGAATATTTGTACACTATATGAAGATGTGTTGCTGTGATGCTGTAATAAAGAGTTGAATGGTCAATAGCTAGGCAGGAGGTATAGGCAGGACTTCTGGGGACATTGAAGACTCTGGGAAGAAGAATAGCAGAAATGCCAGAAGACACAGTGCAAGCAGGATGTACAGAAGGAGCAGTAACAGCTAGGAGTGACATGGTAGAACATAGATTAATATAAATGGGTTAATTTAAGTTATAAAAACTAGTTAGAAAAAAGCCTAAGCTATAGGNCAAGCTTTCATAATTAATAAGAATCCTTGATCTCATTATTTGGGAGCTGGCAGGAGAGAGAGAGACTTATTACAAACTTCTTAACATGTAGTTGAAAGTTTGTCTGTCCTGCCTGGTCCCGCCAGGTCCTGCGTTCCTCCGGCCTGGCAGTCCCACTACCACTTATAAAATAATCACTCAGAAGCTTATGTTAATTCTAAGCCANTAGCTCAGGCTTATTATTGACTAGCTTCTACACTTAAATTAATCTATAATTCTTGTTTATGTTCAGCCATGTGGCTTGGTACATTTTATCAGTTCTGCCTTGTCATCCTGCTTCCCTCTGTGTCTGGCTGGCAACTCCTGACTTCTTTCCTCTTCCCAGCATTCTCCTAGGCTGCTCACCCTGCCTATACTTCCTGCCTGGCTACTGGCCAATCAGCATTTTATTAAACCAGTGTTCAAGAGCATTATCCCACAGCATTAACAATTTTCTCTGAAATGGGAGTGGTTGGTATCCCTTAGTCCTTCTTTTACAGTTTTACCAAAAGAAGGCACAATTAATACATACATTCTTAGCAAAGGCTTATTTTGCAGAGAAAGAATGTTGATTGACTTTTNCATGTCACTCTAGAAGCTGATTTATCAGGGGAGGCTGCAGCCAGAAGTTTTCCTGAGTCCCACAAGCCACTTGGTCCCAAATAAACACACAGAGGCTTATATTAATTACAAACTGTTTACAAATCATTAACTAGCTCTTACACACTTAATTCAACTCATTTCTATTAATCTATGTTTTCCCACGTGACTTCGTTGCATTATTTGTCTTCTCTCACAGCTTACATANCCTAGCAAAATCTTCCAAGCAATATAAAAATTACAATATGGTTAATTCTATTTTTAAGTGAATGATTACAATGAATACAAATAAAAAACAACATGCTTTCCTTTTCCCTTACCTGATTCAACATTTTATGCATTACAGGCAAAAAAGAAATTATCCTCAAGAATCCATATACAGTTAAACTTTTATCTTTTAGACTTCTTATAGATCAGAAGCCTTTCAGGATAATCATTTACATAAGCAGTAATTTTTATAATTGCCAGAAAACAGGTTACTAATTTCACTTTTTATATTTTAAAGTCCAGTCCAATTATCTTAACTGTTTTTTAGTTACATGAAGTCATTATTTAATGTTTTGTTTTAGCTATGATGCACACCAAAACCCATGCACACATTTCTCAACATTATGATTAAAAGAACTTGAGCTCTCCCGACTCCTGGGACTGAGTTGTTTTCCTTAATCATTAGGCTAAACCACAGTCTATATGGCTTCTCCAGAGAAACTCATAAGTCCTAGCTGTGTCACAATTCCTTGTTCATATTTTTTACACTTTGCAGCCTCTGCTTTATCAGGCGTGGGGGCAACACTATATCCTACCTATGTTAATTTCCCCCACTAAAGCAACATCAATCATAAACCTTTACTATATGTGTTAAAAATCCTTAATCATCAAAATTCTATTTAAACTACCACTACTATTGTATAAATCATTACATCACTTAAACAGTACAGCTTAGAGGAAACCATCTTCATAACAGGTACAAATGACCAGGAGAATGATATATTTCCATGAGAAAATCACACTACATCAAAGGCAGTGTGGATCCCCCCCCCAACTCATTCATACCATGCCATTTACCAGAGAAAAATGGCGGCAGCAAACATGTATAGACACAGCAGTTTCAAGAGACATTCTGGAGCTGAAGTCCCCCAGGGCCTTGCCTGTTTTAAATTCACCCATCTATGCCTTGTGCTGGTGAGCCTGTCTCCTGAAGCTCAATTGCCACCTGCTGCTCCTCTGACACAGCCACCAGTGTACCAAAGCAACAGTTTGACATCCCCATGTGCTTACACATCTTTATGTCTGACTCTAATAGATTTGCTATTTCATAGAGAAAACAAATAATTATTTTTAAAAGTTACTTTTGATAAAACTGAACAGAGTGCTCTTACATATCACATGTCATACAACGAAGCTTTCCATTTCATATTGTGTCTTGTCTAGCAAGGGACTGTGTGAAATAATTTCAAATGCTACATTATAGAAACTAAACTGAGCTGTTGATAGATATTGTTTTGTTGTTTTGTTTTGTGTCATACAACGTATTTACAGGGGAATATTGAACAGCCAAGGCACATACAGAATGAAGAAATTATGTTTCCCTCAAATTCTACACCAAATTCACTGTACAGTCCCACAGATATTTTTATCTAAGGGATTAAGATTTATTAAAGTTCATTATTTAATTAACTTCATCCATAGCATCCTATCCCCTAATCAGTNGTTATATTTTCACCCCAGAAACACACTGAACAGAGAGATAAACTTTAACATTTTTTGTCTTTTGAGTTTAAAAATGTGATTCATGTAAAAATGTGTTTTCCTTTTCTAGTGATTTCCTAGCTACCTAACAGTTACTATTTTTCTCTCTCTTGATTACTATCTTTCTTTTCCCTCCTCTCCCTACCTTCCTTCCCTCATTGCTTCCTTCTTCCCTTTAACTTTCTTTATTTTATATTTAAAAATATAAACATTTTAAAGAAAATATAAAATATTTACTGTTTTAAAATGTTTCAGTTTGCATCCACAAACTTATATCACTTGAGCTCTGTCACTAAACTATGTCCCGTCCCAGACTTGCTCATTTAACATTTCTGAGAAAAGCAAGACCACAAGCTATTAAAAATTAGCTTTGAAATGGTGACATTTAGCCTGTTGATTTCTCCATTGATATTTTATGAAGATGTTTATTATTAACTGAGTGAATCTTGAGTGACTTTTATATTTATTTGTGAATATTAATGTTATAGTTCACTCTTTGACAATGTAGAATATTTTCATGTATTTCTTATTTTTCATGAACTAATTCCATAGCAGAGAGAAAATTAAAGTTTGAGTGCAATTTTAAGATCACTTCGGGTTGGCTGTATGTGGAATGAAATTAACAGAATTGTATTTTTAAAAATGGAATTTATCAAGCTTTCAGTGGAATTCCTTGGATTACTGAGAATGAATATAAATAATANTTCGTTGTCATTAACACCACATTTCCAAACTTACCATCTAGTGCCCATCACAGGAAGCATCAGTTTTCAGATAATAACCTCAGTCTCCTATTTTGTGGTAATCAAAATTCTGTAGATTATAGTTTTCCATGAAGAAGATAGAAAACGTACACGTTTTCCAGCCATGGGCAATGGGAATAAGCAACTTCACTGACTAAGATCTGAATTTCCCTTTAATAATTGTTCCCTGTCCAGGCAAAGTTTGCTCTCATATCTTATATTCCCTTACTTGATATCTCACTCAAGATTGTAGAGAAGTGATGTATCTTATTTCTTACATATATGAAAATTCCAAATCAGAATTATTTTAGAAAGGATTAATGAAATAGGAGAAATCTGGGAAAGATTGTGGAAAGTTGTGGTGCAAATAACATANACATATTCTATTACAAAGAAATACAGGGAGGGCATCAGCAATTAGCAACAGAATCACAGAACGATATGAATAAAAAGAAGGACAGGCAACTGAAAGGACAGAAGCAAGTCAAAGAGCGCCAGTTGTAAGGT
Source organism: Neotoma lepida (assembly GCA_001675575.1). Lineage (NCBI taxonomy): Eukaryota > Metazoa > Chordata > Mammalia > Rodentia > Cricetidae > Neotoma > Neotoma lepida. The sequence continues at coordinate 37,053 of LZPO01045035.1, read as the reverse complement.
TTCCTGGTGTAGAGAGAAAGACCTACTGCTTAAAATGGAAAGCAAAAACAGATGATGAGAGGACAATGGGAAGCCCAAGATCAGAACAAGCCCAGCCTCTCACAAATTTCAAAACAAGTTGTGAATTTTGGAGAGCCAGAGATTCCTTCAGTGAACTGTTTGGTGAAGTGGAATCCCTTTCTATCATTCCTTATAACTTAGCGGGCTGGGGCCACAGAAAAAAAAAAAGGTGGGGGTAGATGGAAAGATGGAGGGAGGGAGAGAGCGAGATTCTTTAGTGATATCTGAACAATCTCCTGCAACCCTAAGGTGAAATACAGCCCCGGGAGGCAGCTGTACAGAGCAAGAATACTAGGAATCTAGGAGCTAAAATGTGCCATGGCAGGAGGCTTGTCTCAGAAAGTGAAGTGAGGATGACGCCTCTGACCTAGGTTGTGGAAGATTTTAATCTTGTCAACTAACTGTAAACCTGGCATTTGATCTCATGGTTGGATCAAACTCTGGAACCAGCTACCTGCAATCCACTTGGCTGTAGTACCTGAAAACTCTGAAACCCTATGGTTCTGCTTGATACCTACGGTTGCATTTCTCCAACAGGAATTCTTGAAAGTGCACATCTTAGTGTTATGATTCCTCCTTACACTCCCAGGGAAAATTACAGATGCTCCTTAAATAAATGTTAGTCACTGCGGGAAGGATGAGCAGGAAGTCCAAGAAAAGAGAAGCTGCCTAGGAAAGAGTTTGCCAAAGCCAAGTGCAGCCAATAGAGGGCCTTGGTATGTAAGGAAGGAAATCCACTAAAGTGAAANTAGGTTAAGACCAATGGTGAACATGTGTATCATACAAGCTCAGTACCAGGCTAGCCCGTAGGAAAGAAACAGTTCACAAACATTACTGCAGGTCACCTCTGTCTATCATCAACTATCACCAATTTTTAAGGTCCTAGAAGGAAGTTGCTCCAACATTTTATCTTCTTTCTTTTGTCTCTTATGTTCTGTCCCCACCACCCTTTTTTATTTGTTTTTCATTTTATTACCCTTGTATTTTTTATTTTCACTTTGTGGTATTTTTAAAACGCTCTTATAGTTTTATATTTTCTTTTTTTTCTTTGTTTTCTTTTATGCACCCTACTTCACTCTCTTTTCAACATTTAGCTACATTTTAGTGTTATTTTATTTTTTTAGTTGTTTAAAAACATTTTACTTTTATTTAACTTTATACATATATCCATTTCTTTTTAATTTTCTTGTTATTAGAATTCTTTTTATTTGTTCTCTATAATCTCTTTCAATTGATTGCTCTATTTTCTTCTTCATGAAACTCTTATGCATTGTTTTTCTCCTAATTATTTCATGTATTTAACCTCACTGCTTCTCACTATCCCTTCTTACCATGTCTCATTACTTTATTTCATCAATTTACTATTTTCACATTTTTTGCAACCATAATTTAACTTCATAAAACATTCTGTATTAATTTTTCCAGTTTATGTCTCATGGTCATTGGCAATACATTTACAGTATTTAATAGTTTTATTTGTAGTACTAGATCTTGGACAGAATGATGTTTCAGTTACATTAGGTTTTCTTTCAATTCTGTGTCTTCCAATAGAGAGACAACTGGGATTGAGTCTCCAAAACAGGTTGTTAAGTAATACGACAATCAAATAAAACTGGGAGATACATCCAAACCAACACACAAACCAAGCCACAGAAACAGGAATTAAAGAAAAATTGAGGCAACATTTTTCCTCTAAAAGACTATATGTCTTCTCTAGCTAAAATTAAGGTATTGAAATAGATTATCTATGGATGAAATTTCAAACTTTTACTGTTAAAATTCCGAGATCTGATAGAGGACATACATGAGCAGAGGAATACAACCATGGAGAAGAACATCTAGAACAAAAGGGGGAAAAGTCATAAAATGGATGAAGAAATCAGCAATGGGTGAAAATGAAAAAGTCTACAACATGGAAGAAACATCCGTCAAAGAACATTTGGATTTTAACAAAACAATCATATAAAATAATTAGCATATGTAGAAATGAAAAATTCACAGAACCAAATAAAATTAGTCTGTGATGCAACACCAGTAAACCTGATGTTGCATAAGAAAGGATAGCAAAGACCATTGGCATGTCCTAAAACACAAAAACTGGTGATTGGGACCTGGATACTAATAAGCTGTTCGTACTATTGAATGGAGAGAATCTTTTAAATGAAACATATAGGAATTCAGAATTAGTGCTTAGAATTTATATAGGTGGAGATATAAAGGAAGTGGGAAAATAATAATTATCAAGAAAGCTAATTTATTAGGGATATAAAATGTGGGGAAATTTTGCTTGATTAAAAAATAAATCAAATTACAATCAATGTTAGAAAATAAATCTTGTTTCAATCAATATCCTCCTTTATAAGTGCAACTTTCAGAAAAGTAAGAGTCATTGTTATAATAAAAAATAAACATCCATTGTATAAAAGTATCTATAAATATTAAAAATACAATATATTTGTAAAGATTATTCATGATTATATTTGGTAGTTGTTGCATTAGCAAAGTTAATTCATTTATATTTTATTACATTCTAGCTTATTACAACTATTAATATATATAGTATTAATATATATATTAATACTATATATTAAGTAAATATAAATAGCCNGGTATGATAACATGCACCTTAATCCCAGCACTTAGGAAGAAGAGGCAGGCAAATCTCTGGTCTGCACAGTGAGTTTCAGGACAACCAGGGCTACACAGAGCAACTTTGTGTCAGTATATATATTTTAGATCAACATGCAGTTTTTGTTTCCCTGAAAGAATTCTGGGGAAGTGGTGAAGTCATACAACCACAGTGTGACAAGGCATGTGAATGAGAGCTTCAAACAAGTGAGGATATGCTTTGGTCAAAGAAATTTGAAATAAAGAAAATCCATATACTTTTCTCTCAAGCATATGATTTGTTGAGTCTTAATGCAGGTTTAAAATGCAATGTGAAACAACAAATATAAAGTTCCATATGTTATTCGTCTTAGATGATACGGAAATTTAGAGGATGAAGATACCAACCATACAGAATGAGAATGAATTCTTAGGTACAGGAACCATGAAGGTGGTGGATGAAGACAACGAAGAACTGAAAAAATAAATACTGGAAGTCCATTACTTGAATGAGTTTAATATTTCTTAAAATACTCAAACTTTCAGTTGCTACATCCAAAAGCATGAGGAATGTCCTGTTCATCCTTCAATAGAGTATGTGAAGAAAATGTGTACTACACATGGCAACCTTTCCTTGATGGGACAAATAAAAAAGTCTTGTTTTCACAGAAAACTTACTTGCTCAATTAAAGTATCTTATAATTTTGTACTTTCTAGTTAATTGCACAAAAACAGAGAACTATAAAGAGTATTAAAGAGAGAGACCACAGTGAAAAGTGAAGAGAATAAACTTATATGAGATATAAATTAAAATCACATGGAACAAAATTGGGTTTCACACCATGTTTTGATGTTAACCAACTTCACTAGGTCTCTAAGACTCATTAAGAATTGAATATTGGAATAATTGAATAATAAAACTTTAAGTACATAATGGTATACTGTCTAAAAGATAGTGTAGGAGAAACTATAAAATAAATGGCCAATTGTATTCAGTGTTCAATTAGACTTATCTACACATTATAAAGGCACATTAAAATCCTTCCAATTTGGCTTTAGGTTAGGTCCTTTTCTTCCTGATATTCTGACTTTACAAAAACAGTTGTAATTCTACTTGAGATAATAATTCAGTTATCAGCATTTTGTAATTATTGATTACTTGACATTTGAAGGATCCATTTTTAATATACTATAACTTTCTGGGGTTAGTGACCAAAAGCTGATGTCCTTGCAGGTTATTCTTTACTCATCAGTAAACACGGCCAATAGAACATGTGCCTTCTTTTCAATATTCTAATTTTGTCACCTAAACTATCAATTTTAACATGAAATCAAGTCTAAAATATTTGCATCTTAAAATAGACAAGACATGGAACAAATAGACAAAACATTCATCTCCTGTAATGTGCTTACACAGAAAGGCCTGGGGCTCAAAATTATATTTCCAATGTGAATCAATTGTGTTGACCATGCAGATGGACTATATTATGCTAATTAATGAATGAAATTCATTTAGTGTGAAGATCAGTTATATACTTGCTGTAAATGAGCAAATTTAGAGATGCACTTTGGCAAACACTTTAGGAAACATTTCGGTGGCTGGTCTGTCAAAGGGCAGCAAACACTGATAAGGTTGCTAACATCTTTTACATACATTGCTCTCTAAAACAGCTGTAGAATAAATTGTCAACATTTAGTCAAGAAACAATTAGGTAAGAAGGTTTGGAGAAGACTCTTTAAGAAACAGATAATTTATTTAATCATCTATTTCAACCGGGAGAAGCATTGTTCCCCAGTATAGAGTAACTTCACTTAAACTCTTTTATATGCATTTGGAAACTTCTAAAATTGTAGGTTTCTGGAACTGGAAAGATGGCTCAGTGGTTAAGAATGATTACTATTGGGAAGATTCTTCCTTCAAAAGTCTACAAGGCTTCACCCCTACACAAAGAACACTCAGGCAACTGAGTAAAGCTGGTAGCAAGTAAGGTGGTCCCCAGGGACGTACACAGTGATTGGTGGTCCAGTGCCAAAGAGTCAGCCCTGAAAACATACATGTAAGTAACATTATATGGACTCAATGGGTTATATTTAGGAACATATGTGTATATAAAAATATATCAACACATGTAATTAGTGAAAAAGAGGCTGTCAATTTAAAGGAAAATGTGTAGGNATCTATGAGATATTTTAGAGAGAGGAAAGGAAGGGGAGAAATGCAATTCAAATGCAATTTCAAAAGTAAATAATAATAAAAATTCCATCTAGAGTTCCATCATTTGTGTCTTTAGTGCTTTATAGGTATAGCCAGGGAATTATCAAATGTATATAATGTTAACATTACATATTAATATATATTATTAAATGTAGTTAATCAATAGTACAGTAATATAGTAATATATATTAGCATTATACATATAATGTTAATACTATGCAATCTCACTGGAAAATTTTTGTATTTCACTGTAGCTTCATATTGTAGAAGGTACAGCACTTTTCATTGGTTATTTTGCACACTTAAGACTTGTAGCTTTTACTGTCTTCATTNTGAATAATTTGTATGGTATTCTTCTTATAACTAAATAAAATGTTTTGAAGTTGAATATAAATAGTTATCTTAAAATATCAACTTTAAAAATATTTGTAGTTTCATATAAAATATATTGTATTGCAATAGAAAACATACCTTAAATACTAGCAAAATTTACATTTCATGTTTTGATTTCTATCTGTGCATATGTGTGTGTGGTGTATGTATCTGTGTGTGTGTGTGTGTGTGTGTGTGTGTGTATGATATTACACACATACACTGGGGATAAAGACATCAACATTGAGCACTTTCCTCTATTACTCTCCATCTTATATTTTAGGGCAGGTCTCTCTCTGAACCCAGAGCCTATAGATTCACCAGGACTTACTGTGCAGTAAGTAAG
>LZPO01045033.1:26951-42369 GCA_001675575.1 Neotoma lepida | reverse complement strand
TAAAATAGTATTTTTAGCATGATAATAAAAGTTATGATAAAAAATGGTTTAAGTATAAAACTTTAGACTCATCAAGATAAGATAGATAGTAAAGAAATTTCTCCAAATTTGCCAAATACAAATGGACTGAACATTATGAATGTAAATCTTACTTGATAATTGTTCCTAGTGTATATAAGTTTTACTGTATTAGAGTTAAGACCTTTCCTTTTTATTTAGAAAAAACATGGGAAATGTTGTGGGATATTTGTACACTGTGTGAAGATGTATTGCTGTGATTTGTGTAATAAAAAACTGAATGGCCAATAGTTAGGCAAGAGGTATAAGCAGGACTTCTGGGCAGAGGGAGACAATGCTGAGGAGAAGAAAGACAGAGTTGCCAATAAGACACAGANGAAGGAGGATAGGCAATATGGAGATGAGGTAACACAGGTGACAGAACAGATTATTATAAATGAGTTAATTTAAGTTATAAGAGCTAGTTGGGCACAAGCCTAAGTTAGGCCGGAGTATTCGTAATTAATAATACATTTCTGTGTCATTATTTGGGAGCTGGCTGATAGAATGGAAAAAGACTCATGCAGTGACAAATTTCCTCTCACAAGGCCACACTTCCTAATCCCTCTCAAGTAGTGCCACTCCCTGATGATCAAACATTCAAATATATGAGCCTATAGGGACCATTCTTATTCAAAGCACCACAGTATGCCCATAACATTATTGTGCCATTACTGAACCTATTGTCATATCTCCATAATAGTTCACAAAAATTAGATCTTCTTTAGAGATCTGGTAGAATTTTATGCTGAATCAATTATGCCCCAGAGTTTTCTTTTGTGAGAATTTTAATTACTGCTTATACCACATCAGCAATATATCAATTAAAGTATTTACTTCATCTTCATGTAACTTAGGTATGTCATATATAACTTTAAATCTGTATATTTCTTTTTAAATTTCAGTATAATGGAATATAGATTTTAAAAATATATATATATCCTCATGATACTTTGAATTTCTTCCATGTCTGTTGTGATCTCTCCATTTTCATCTCTAATTTTATTGATTTGGGTCTTTTCTCTCTTTTACTTAATTTCTCTAAGGACTTGTTTATTCAAAGAACAATCTCTTTGTTTCATTGACTCATTTTATTGTCTTTTTTATTTCTAATTTATGAATTTCTATACTAATTGTAGCTACTTCTCTGAATCTATTGCTTTAGGCATTGTTTCGTTCTTGTCTCTCTGATTTCTTAAGACTCATTGTCATNTTGTTTGTCTGTGAATACTCGACTTTTTTCAGTGTAGACACAATGGCTATAATCTATCTTTGGACTGCTTTTTTCCTGTATTCCATAGACTGGACACGTTCTGTTTCCATTATCATTCAGTTCTAGGAATTATATTACTCCCTTTTTGATTTCTGCAATGACCCATTAATCATTCGGTAGTATGTTGTTATTGTTATTGTTAGTTTTCTTAAAACAGGGTCTCTCTCTATATGACCCTTAACATCCTAGAAATNACTATGTAAACCAGGCTAGCCTGGAACTTAAAGAGATCTACCTGCTTCTGTGTCCTGAATGCTGGAATTAAAAGTGTGTACCACTAAACTTGGCTTCAGTAATGTGTTGTTTAATCTCCATATATATGTATATTTTCTGCAGGATTTTTTTTCTGTTGTTTTTCTAGATTTATGTCATTATACTAAAATACAACAGAATGTTTTTTCCAATAGTCCAATATTTGCAGTAATTTTCAATGTGTGCTGATAGTAATGTGTGCAGTCAAAAATTAAAATAAAAGGTAAAAGTAACTAAAGGAAAAAGGTAGACAAAGGGGGAGAGATAGAGACAGACAGATAGATAGTCAGAGACAAAGCTACAGAGAAATAGAGAGAGACAGAGAAAGAAAGGGAAATAATAATAAGCAGAGGGGACAAATGGTAGGGGACATATTTGCCTGCTGAAGACCCTCCAGAACTAAATTTCAGTACAGGAGTCCCAAATTTCTCAGCCTTTCTATCATGGTCCTAATTTCATACTTTAGATATAAAAATGGTGATAACAATTCTTTAACCAGCACATATGTGTTTAACAAAACACATCATTTCTCCAATAACATTTTGCAAAAGCTCTTTGTGAATTTTTCATAGGTTGTTCAAGATAAACAATCCTTTGTGGAAAGCTATGACTTGATTTGATGGATATGTACTTAAATTTATCATTTTTTTCTTTCCTAATATTTAGTTTGCATAAAACTTATTCAATAAGTGAAAATCCTCCAAGTCCTCCCTTATCCAGTCCTTCTTTCTTCTCCTGTTATTTTCTGCTCCTTCTCCTTCTTTCCCTCTCTTAATTTTTATATACTCAAGATTTAATGCACAGCTGACAAATAAATGCTAATATTTTTAAATCAGTTTTACTAATTAATAACTAAATAATTACATCTCATAGAGGTAATTTTCTGGGCAGAAGATAACATTTTATGAATATCTTTTTATCAATCAATAATGCTTAGGACAGTAGTCTAAAATATTTAAAGACCTATATTTATCTAACAGTCAAACAAAAAACTCATTTTTCTTTTGACTTTAGATAGTTATAAACTTATTGACAAAATGAGATGGTGAATAAATTGTTAAATCTGCTATAACTTTCAGACTCATACCCCTTAACTCTGTAACAATTTCGCTATGCAATTAATGTCTATTTGCTTCATTTAATCAAGTAACAAAATCATAATATCAGTTTTTGATGATATTACACACACACACACACACACACACACACACACACACACACACACACACACACACACACTGTGAGAGACTGAAGGAAAACATTCCCATGTGTTATTCCTTAACAGATGCTTTGGTGTAAAGGGTATTTTCTATAACACTCTGACCTTTGGGTCTTCTATGAAGTGCCTCTGAAATATTCATATCCTGAGAATAAATATTCACAGGCACACCCTACCGAGTCTTAAAACATTTTATTTACTCTCAATTGCATATCTTAGGGGCCTCATCAAAGAAAAAAAAAACTTAATTTCTTCTTCTCATTTGTTTCTCATTTTCAACACATTTTGAAATCTTGATACCCTATTAAAAACAGAGCAGTGTAGGGGAACTGCATCTGGCACTGCTTTAATCTAATTTTAAAGATTATTTTACTAATATCCAGTCGATTAAGACCTAGTAGAGCTCCTGATGCTGCAATCACGTTACCATTTGCACACTGATTTAATTGCTTAATTTAATTTTGTAAAATGAGACCAATGAATCCAATTAATATTAACTCTACAAACAATTAATTTTACATTAAGAATGAGTAGCATGAATTACTCACAGTTCTAGTGAAGTNTGGGGATTATATTCTAATATGAAAGTAACATGGAGCACAGAAAAAGAAAGATGGTTGGAATCTGCTTTAAAGAGAATCCTTTGGATTAGTGAAGAACACTGGTAAAGTTTCCCAGAGAGGGACAAAAATTCATTTATAAATGCTGGATGGTGAGATTAATTCNAACAATAGTATACAGTAAGGAATAAATGATGAGAGACACATTGAATTATGTACTATNNAAACAAATGAATGCATATATAATTTAGCAAATGTATAAAGGAATTTAAATATTATTTTCTGTTGAGTGAATAGTATTTAAAATTTTTGAGATAATACCACAATATAAAAGCTTAAATTCACTTTAATCTTAGAGTATTTCCTAAATCTCATTTTAATAGATGATACTTGTACTCACAGAACAAGCAATCATTCCATTTGAAATCAGAAGCTCTGAGGTTATCTATATTTTTCAAATTCATTCTGAGCTCTTTTTCCATTTCTACCAAATAGCAATGACAAAGGCAAAACATAAAATGTTACACTTTGGCATTTATGTAATAGATTAAGTGTATTAGAGATGGAAACAAAAGAATTAAGAATTCATTCTCTTTGTATGTTTTGAGATTCTTGTCTTTCTGTGGTGCAGCAAAAGAAAATTCAACATTTTTTTTTCTGTTTGGAAATGTTTCTGTTATGGAAAACTTCTTTCACTTGACCTACAGAAAAGCTTTTAGAAGTGTAAGTTGAAAAGACAGGAGTTTAAGTTGAAGAAACTTGGAAAGCAAATATATTGCTTTTCCTGTATTTTCAAAAATTTGAAGATGAAATTTTACGTTTAACCCTAACACTGAGAATTGCTTTCAATTTATTCTATGGCTTTAATATTTTCACTACAATATTTCATGGAGTGCTTTTTTTCCTAATCCTGTCTATTTTGAGTTCTGTTGGCTTCTTGTAACTACAGGGACATCTCTTTTGCTAGGTGTGGACATTTTTACTAAACGATTTTACTGAAGTCATATTCTATGCCTTTGGTATGATATTGTTCTCCATCTTCTATGCTCACAATTGAAAAGTTAGGTGTTTTCATGGTGTTTCAAAATTCTCCCATGTCCCTGCCCCATTNATGGATTTTTTTCTTATGTTTTTAATATCTGCATTATTGCAGCTTGACTTTTANTCAGTAATTCCATATCTTTATTGAATGCTCTTTTCTTATCTTGTATAGACTCTCTTATAATATTAATTCTTTTGTTTTTGTTTTCTTGTAGTATATTCATGTTTTCTTTGAGTTGTTTGAACATACTTATAAGCAATCTTTTTTATTTTAAGTTTGGAAGTTTTTCCAAACCATTCTTATTGGGGTCTACTATTAAGAAATTAGNAACTTTTAGATGGTACCATTGTCTTGAATCTTCATGTTGTTTTATTTTACAGTAGGACTTCCATATGTAGAGTTGGTTGTTTCTGTGGGAGTGTGGGATTGGCGCTGGGGAACACTTACTTGTCAGCATAGGAGCTAAGAGAACTGCAGGCATNGAGGGATTGGGTCAGTGTCTGGAGGTCCCTTAGCTGGTGACACCAGGAGATGGGCAGATAGGGAAAGTTTAGGTCAAGTGCCTGGGTCTAGAATGTCTCACCTTAGGGAAAATTAATGCTGGGAGGCCTGAGTGGAAAGNAACTAGAGATCCCTTCTCATTTGCTGCCTGGTATTAGATAGGTACAGATAGTTTTGGATGAGTGATCAAGACCTGATGATTTATTACCTGACCTCTTGAGTAGGTGGTGNACAATGAGCATTTTAATATTTTTTTACAATCACTTATCAATATATAAAAATCAAACTTATATATCTTTGAATTGTATTGTGTTAGAAGGTTGATTTTAAAATATCGGATTACTAATTAAAATCTCATAAATATTATTCAGTGGAGTTTGGCTAGAGATGACAATATTTTCCAAAATTTGAAATACTTTTAAAGTTTTTTTTTCTACAATTTTGAACTATGTGGTAATATGTAGCACTGATGGCTATAAAGTCAGCACTATACAGTTCAGAGTCAAGCAAACAAGCATCTTCATCTCCTAGGTGTGAAAGTTAGCTCTAAATCTTCAGTAAGTGGTAAAATTATGTAAGTAACAAAGAATTATTTTAAAATATATTCTTTCATGGTTTTTTACCAGTGGGCATTTGATTTTTATATCTATTTTAGATATCCAAATATGCAGAGTTCTGTAAACATTTCATTGATTAAAAATTAAAAATTAAAGAAATCCTAGTCTTGAAACTTCTTGATTTTTTTTTCCATTTGTCTTGGTTTTATTGTATTATNTATTTCAGTATGAATTGAATTTCTATCTTGCTATACTTTGAAAATTTATTGTATTTTTATATCTTTTGCATACATACTCATGTATGTCTTTATATATTTAACAAATATAATAAAAGATAAAAGGCTATCAACTTGAGAAAGAGGGCAAGAAGGGGATTTGAAGGAAGTAAGCTGGGAGGTATTGGTGAGATGAATAGGAGGGAAAACTGATGCAATTCTATTTCAATTAAAAATATGAAATGCAAATATATGACATTTCTGTTTTAGATCTAATATTCCAAGTAACTTTCATTTATTCTATGAGTGATTTAATTATAAGCAAACCCATTAATATAATAATTAACTATGTTACTATAGGTGGGGATTGATATAGTTAATGCATATTGAGGTTTTCAATAATATTGCATGTAAATATTGGCACTTTGAATTTTATTGGCTTTTGCATATTTCACATAAGATCTGAAAAAAATAAATAGGAAGAAAATTATTTGAAATGAAGATGGAGCATAAACTCAGGAGCATACTGTGATTAAAAGCTGTGAACGGAGCTAAGAAAAATTAGAAACAAATAGGAATATGCCACATAAAACATTATTTTGTATTGCAACTACAAAATTAATAATAAATAATATTTAAAATTATGCATTNAAATTTGGGTAAAGAAGTTCATGCTTGAGGTATAATCACAANGAAGATACTGTAGACAAATTTCTACATGGTCTTATTAAATAAAAATNTGGAGCCAGATATAGGGATAAAAACCTGACAGAAATTAGAGNAAAAAAGGGGGAAATGTGGTAATGTATTGTGTCCCCCAATATACTGTGTCTCCCAATAAAATAAAGCTTGCCTGGAGATCAGAGGAATAGGTACAGCCACCAGCTAACCTCACTTCACCAACTCTGCAACTTCTAAAGAGAGTAACTTCCTGTCTACCCAGGTTTATATGCNTTTCTATTCTGCTAACTCACTTCCTCTCTCTGCCAAGCTACATCACTTCCTTTCTGTCTGTACAGACCTCCAGACCTCTATGATTAGTGCTGGGATTTAAGGTGTGTGCCAACATGCNTGGCTCTGTTCCCAGTGTGGCCTTGAACTCACAGAGATCCAGACAGATTGCTTCCTCTCAAGTGATAGGATTAAGGGCATGTTCTAACATTACCTGACTTCTATGTCTAATATAGTGGCTGGCTTTCCTCTGATCTCCAGGCAAGCTTTATTTTATTGGGAGACATAGTATATTGGGGGACACAGTACATCACCACAAGATACATAATACTATATAGAGAAATGGATAAAGTAATTCTTACAGATTATTAATTTAAGAGAACCTGGATAAAATGTATACAGAAGTTCTTTGTGTTATTTTTGCAACAATTCTGAAGTTCTAAATTATTAAAAAGTGACAACAACAGACACTCTTGTTTTTTTGTTCCTTTTTCCTTTAGGTAAAGGTTATCTGCTAAGAAGCTTGAGAAAGCTACAGAAAGATTGTATTCTAAAGAACTTAGGACAATGTCTGCCACAGGGTAAGTTTTAGCTAGTATAAACATCTGCATTTATAGAAAGGTTAATGTGGCAATAATGCTTTGGAAAGTAGAACAGTTTAAGATATTCAGGGAAGAAATGATGATGCAAGCTATTAATTTAAGATGTGTATTAAATGCATTTAAACAGAATTATGTTTTAACTTATAATAAAATCATTGAAATACTGCAAAAATGTTATCTGAGGTCAAGTAATTGATAAAGCTGGAATGAAATGAATGCCATATCCATGTGCAAATCACACAAGTCCTATTTTCAGTAGAATCTGCAAATCAGGAAATGGAGCATCGATGATGAGAGCTGTCTACTATTTTTATCTTTTTCATTTTGCCAATTCTATCATTGTTTAATATCAAGAATAAAGAATAACCATGTGATAGCTAATGTGTGTAGGAATTACTCTGGTAACTAAGGATGCAGATGTTCAGCAAAATTCTTCTCGTCATTCAGAAATTCATGTGAGAATCTAAGCAAAGACTGTCCTAATGAGACTCAGATGTCCACTGGAATTCAAATTGTCCTTAGCAAGGAACAGTGTCAGCATCCCAGTCGTTAATAACTTAAGTCAAAATCATCTCTTCTGGTTCCCATCTCCTTGCTTCTACATGACAATTTTGTTATTTATCCAAAAATTAGATANAAACAAATCATTTCACCATCTTGCTTTTTCTTCTTCAGATTTTTTTCATTTTATTTTTGAGATGATAATATAATTATAACATTTGCAGTTCTTGTACCTCCCTCCAAATATTTCTATGTATCTTTCTACTCTTTACTTCAAACTAATGTCTACTTTATTAATTATTCTTATATGCACATGTATGTATGTATACATATATGTCCCCCAAATACAACCTGCTTATTCTTTTTAATGTTTTTTTGTATATATGTTTTTAGGGCTGACCATTGGCACTGGGCAATCAATTGGTGTGCTCTTCCCTAGGAAAATCACTTCTTCNACTCCCAATGTTCCTTAGTTTCTTATACTTCTTTGTGTATGGTTGAGACCTCATGGGCTTTTCTCTGTTTACTTTGACATGTCCTTTAGTGTTGCCCTTGTCCAGCTCACATTTTGGTAGTCATTTTGGTGAGAATTTATTGGTGTAGCTTCTGACACAATTAAAAGATAGAATCTCACAGCAAAACNCTTTGTCCTCTGAGCCTGCAATCTTTCTGCCCCCTCATCTACAATGTTTCCTGAGCCTTAGGTGTTGTAGTGTTGTCAATGAATCCACTGGAACTAGGCTTCACAACTCTGCATTTTGGTTGGTTGTGGTTTTCTATAGCAGTTTCCATCTGTTGCATAGAGATATTTTCTGGATGAAGGCGAAGACCACATTTATCTGTGGGTATAAGGACAAATGTTGATAGATTGTTGTTATAGATTACACTAGTTTGGTAAATTAGTGGTTGTAGATTTCCTTCCAATAACCATGAATTCACTATCAATGAGTAGTTGGCTAGGTTTCCAGTAACAGACATGCTCTCTCTTTTATTGTACAGATCTTAAGTTTAATCGGTGAACTTATGCTTATCACAAAGGTATGTGTGTCATTACTGAACCCTGAGGTTTATCATACCATGCTGATCATTGATATGGTTCATAAGCATCAGAGTTGGTTGGGACTGTTGGTGCCATCTTCCCTTTGTAAGCTTGCGTGGTGCCTTCTGTTACTATATAAGCAAGTCATCAAGAAGTAAGCACTCAGGTCAGTTCCAGGTTAGGGTTCTCTGGGTCCTATGTCTGAAGGATTTGATAGCTTCAGCAATTGGGATTTACCTTCTGTTTTTGGGGGTAGCCAAGGGCAACAGAAATAGGCTGTGTATTTCTGAAGGCTCTTGTACANCCCCAGCCAACAACTTAAAGGAGGGCTTTTCATGTCTGGTATTTGGGTTTTTGTTAGTTGGTCTTTGGCTCTTCAAAATAGCATTATCAGCCCAGATGGGAAAAGATCATTAAAACTGTGGATGTATCTTTATATACAGAAATGAGTATTTGTTATTTGCATGAAAGTAAAGACTTTGATATTTTAAACATTATTTATTATAAATATGAATTACACATACATGATCGTTTAAACTTTCATTGAACATATTGTAATATTAAATCATATATTTGTGTATTTATACTCAAAATGAAATGGAAATAAGTCAAAATGAATAAAATGTCAATAGCAGATAAATGATGCTTGCTGTTACTACATCTAAAGACCATCTAGATCTCCTTTCATAAACCATTTGAAAATAAATTAAATGGATGTTTCTGCTCTTATTCCAGACTCATCTATTTTAAATGACTTAATTTATTTAATAGNAAAATTAAACTCACAGATAAAAAAAAGAAGCAATATAGTTACGGTAACTTTGCATCAAGAAACCACAACTTGACATGCAAACCCTGAAAACCAGGAAACCGGAGTCATTATGAGGAAAGCAGGTAGAATGTGTGGTTTTTGCCTATTCAATGAAAATATAAAGCTCTCACCATTATGTGCATGGGAGATTTGATTTAATTGTGGGTTTCCTCATCTACAATTCCAGAAAGCACTTTGTTTCTCTAAAGGAAGTAGAATTCCGTATCCCTCTGTCAGCATCTACACATCAGCCCATCTGGAGCACACAGAGTTGTTTTGTTTTGCATTATTCTCCTTGAACATTTCCACTAAAATGGCAGACAGCTAAAGCCCACAAGTAGCAAAAAATAGTCTGTTTTGCCAATCAGAAACAGAGTGTTTTATTGTGTGAATTTCCTGTACAAGAAGTCACACTTTTGCCCGTTGTTGTTTCTCTCTAATGTTCGGGGCCCTAAAAAAGCTTCATCACAGGCATCGTATTGGGTTGGATTATTCACCAATTTCTTAAATAAATGTTTTATTTTTTTAATCTTAACATGACCCATGGAAAAGTTCTCAGTAACATGAACACAGTGGAGGAGATCCTTTCTATTTTAATTTGATCTTTCNATAGATACTGAATTGGGTCACTCAATTCTTCTTATGCTTTGATTTGGATACTGAGTAGGTCAAAGCCAAAATTTCACCACAACTCTATAATACTTTAAGCCTTATATAACATAGTATTCAATTTAAATAATTCATTTTATAGCTCAGTTTTTTTCTATTAATTTTTGCTTTCTCTACTGCCTACACTAATATCAGACACTCAAAAGTACCACTTGGGTTGTTGAATAATAAGCACAAGTTCTAAACACAATCCCTTTCACAGATCTCAATCCTCCTTCCTCATTCCTTTGCATTCCTCATTGAGAACAAAGTGGCAGACTTTTTCNTTTATTTACTCACTAATCTCAAAAGCAATTATGCAATTTTAATATTATTATAACTTTAAGGATGTTCATGTATTGGCATGAAAAGATGTTGTGACTTCATATAAATAAACAAGAATATGACTGGATCATAAAGAACACTGAGCAATTCTACAGTGAGCAATTAAGAAAGTGGTATATTAGTTTCACTTTGGGAAACTGAAATGAAATCTTTTTCATTTTTCCTTTTAAATCTTTGGTTTTTTTTTGTTGTTGTTGTTTTGTTTTTCAAGACAGGGTTTCTCTGTGTAGCTTTGCATCTTTCCTGGAACTCACTTGGTAGCCCAGGCTGGCCTCGAACTCACAGAGATTCACCTGCTTTATTATATTCAATATATAATAATTTTTTTGGTTTATAAGAATTATTTTCATTTTGCATGTATAGACTGAGGTTTGCTATGACTTTCAATAAGTTTTTGTGATGAAATAAGGATGGATCTGATGTGTTCTGCATTTCCAAGGAAATTAAACAAGAAGATTTTATTTATTACTAGTGACTTACAACAAAAAAATGCCCTAGGCAAAAATGTTAAATGAGTCTACTTTTCTTTTTTTTTTTAACTATATTCAGCCTCAGTATTGTCTCAAATATTGTTTTAAACATAATTATTCCGTTTAACATCATTTCAAATTCTTACCCATTAANCTTTCCTGGAACTCACTTAGTAGCCCAGGCTGGCCTCGAACTCACAGAGATCCACCTGCTTCTGCTTCCCAAGTGCTGGGATTAAAGGCGTGTGCCACCATCGCCCGTTTTTTTCTTTTTTTAATCTTTACCTATTACATAAATTTAACATATGTATTATATTCAATATATAATAATTTTTTTTGGTTTATAAGAATTATTTTCATTTTGCATGTATAGACTGCCTGAGGTTTTCTATGACTTTCAATAAGTTTTTGTGATGAAATAAGGGTGGATCTGATGTGTTCTGCATTTCCAAGGAAATTAAACAAGAAGATTTTATTTATTACTAGTGACTTACAACAAAAAAAATGCCCTAGGCAAAAATGTTAAATGAGTCTACTTTTCTTTTTTTTTAACTATATTCAGCCTCAGTATTGTCTCAAATATTGTTTTAAACATAATTATTCCGTTTAACATCATTTCAAATTCTTACCCATTAAAAACTGATTTCTCATTCATCGTCCTTCAGCAGTACCCAGTAACTTTATCNAGGGTATATTTATTTTCTTTTCATAGTCAAAGAAGCTTTTGTATTTCTCCTCCAATCAAATTATCTTCTATGTTCATAACGAATTTGATGAGTAGTGATGTCACTTAATTTTGCTTTATATGTATTTCTATTTGCTAAGATTGTGTTNACACATTACTTGTTAGGCATGAATAAATATTTATTGTCTGAATCTTCTAGTAACTGAATGGGGAGACTGTTCTGCTGTCATTTGACTCATTCTTTCAGAGTCTACACTTCCAGGTTTTGTTTCTTGATCTTCTGACAACATTATGAATACATTAAACTCAATTGTTTTGCCTACTCTACAACCACAATTATGCTGCATTGGAGACTTAAGACACTGTAATTGTTTTTGGTCCCCAATCTCATTACCTTCTTACCCTTCTCAACCTCAGAATGTATGCACCATCTGTTAGCTCCTAAGTACTTTCCAACAGAATCCAAAGCAGCAGCCCAATATTTTTTTTCATCACTCTCGGCAATTACATTTGTCAATTGGTGAGGCTGCAATAATCTAAAGCCATGTATGATCATCCTGAATTTAACAAGCAGATCAGGGAGCTAAGGGTTCCTTGGATTGCCCTGCTTCTCTTTTGCATTATTCACTTACACAATTCAATTTAATTTGTTGTGTTTANGGCATATTTAAAATACAATCTTCTTTATAATCTGTTTTCTTCCTTGCTTCAGATTTATGTTTGAAGCAAGCCAAGGCATCAGCTGCCTTTTAGAAATTAAATTATTAGTTCCATTGTTTTATTTTCAACTCGTGTTTTTATCNAATTACATATCTTGCAAAGTTAATTTCACCTTATTAATGCATTCAATAAATTTGTGCAAATGATATGAGATTTTTTGCCTCTCCAGAAAATTTAATCCCTTCTTAAATCCTGAGGATGGCAGCAGGGACAACACACTTTCACTTTTTGTCCTTTAGGCACAACTTCTTTCCACAGAACACTGATGAACAAATTCTCTGGAGATCTTCTATTTCCCCTGGCTTCTCTTTTTAGAAAACAGAACCATACTTCATCCTGGCTTGGTGCTTTGTCAACTTTTAATAGCTCTAATTGCCTAATTATCTGCTCTGATGCAATTATGAAACCTCTATTCCAAGCTTGTTTTCAAGGATGTACACACTGCTGTACTTCTTGAATTTACAGTAGTTTACTTTGCCACAAAAGAACTGAGAATGTACCACTGATGATAGCTTTTGGTTGTTGCATTGTCATTTGCTTTTAGGAAAAGTGTATGGCTTGTCACAATGAACGACAATGGTGAAACTGATTGAAGTCAAATGCATTTTCTGATATATTTGTTTTTAGCTTAATAGTATCAATTTTTAGTTTTGTTCTGGGAACTTATTTGAGCTATGATAATGTCTAAATATCTCACATTATTCCAGAATAGACTGCCTATAAATACATTTGTGTCAATAAACTTGTTTATTCTTAGAAAACAATGAAAAATAGATAGTATATACACTTTAACAAAATAAGAATGAACACATGTATTCAAATAAACCATGATTGAATTTGTCCCTTAAGTTGTATTTTTCATTGAAGTCTTATNTTCAAGTTTATATTATTCACTTTTTGGTTCTTGTGTTGAATATCATTACCAAGCCAACTTCCAGAAGAGGTTATTTTGGCCTAAAGTTCCTGAGCAAAAGTATATAATGTTGGTGGAGGCATACTTTCCAGTTGCTAGAACATGAAGTTGGGAGATTCTACCTTCCAGCGCAAAGAAAAAGCAGAGTGAATGAGAAGTGGAGGAGGCTATGGAATCTCAGTCCTAATCCCTAGGGTTGCATTTCATCCAGCAAGGCTATATACCACCTTCCCAAACACTGGCACAGCTGAGGACCAAGGGTTCAAATACCTGACTCTAAGGTGAACATTTCTCATTCAAACCACCATAATGTTGATCAATATAAAACTCTACTTTATCAAATGTTACAGAAAATCTTTTTTTGGGTCATATACTCACAGGATGTATAAGTACCTTCTGATCATGAACTTGAATGTACAGTTCTCCCATTTCTCAAAGAATAATTGAC
Source organism: Neotoma lepida (assembly GCA_001675575.1). Taxonomy (NCBI): domain Eukaryota; kingdom Metazoa; phylum Chordata; class Mammalia; order Rodentia; family Cricetidae; genus Neotoma; species Neotoma lepida. The sequence goes on along the minus strand of LZPO01045033.1, from coordinate 28,560 downwards.
TAACAGCTTAGAGACCCAGATGCTGATAAAATGGTACATTAGGTCATTCTTGACAATGAAGAATTTCTAAGATTGGTTTCATTTTTTTGGATAACAATGACAGTGTATAAAATTGTGTAGTTTGTAATAAAGTTAAATACTGCCTTCAAATTAAGCACATATTTTAAACATCTGCCATGCACTTAGTGATATTTCCGGATAATGTGAATTTGTATTTATATGACATATAGTTGTATTATGTGATAATTAATAGAAAATTAGGAAGCAAATAAAATTAATTTTTAGTATAATCATATGAAATATGAGCGGTAGTTTTCTGTGGTAATTGAGGTAATATAGTCCTTTTACATTTTTAAAATATATATTTTAATTTTTATCAAGCCTGTGAAGTTCAGAAAGGGGATTCAAATCACTTAGAGTTGAACTTACAATCATAGTGAGCTACCAAGTGTGGGTACTGGAATCCAAGCTGCAGTCTTCTAATAGAGCCGGGAGCACACTTAAGTGTCAGGTCATCTNTCCAGCTCCCCTTCTTATATTTTCATGACTTTACTTTTTTCCAAAATTTATTTTATCACTATTAACCAATTAATTTCACATATATATATATACATATAATACACACACACGCACATATATATATATATATATATATATATAATCAACTATCAAATATGCAGAGCATGATCAATTAGAATGTTATGGTCATTCCAATTTGATACATAGGTACCTAGGTTGACAACAAATTCTGTATGACTATAGTAGGATTGGGTTGCCTTGTGGCTCTATTTTCTATTGCCACAAAACAAATTGCCACATATATTAAAACAGTAGCCATTTTTTTTAACCCATAGCCTCCATTTGTCAGGAGTCCATGTTTGGCTTAGCTTGGTTCTCTGCTCATAGTTTCAATCAAGGTATGATTCTTTCCTAGCTTACATGGTTTGAAACAGAATTTGCTTCCTCATAACTACAAAACAGATGCCATCAGCACCTACCCACTTCACTCAATGGTCCACCATATACTCTTTACATAAGTACTTCACATCAGTTTTCATTTTCAAACCCAATGGGAGAGTTTCTTCTCTGATTTGTTTTTCTTCCTTCAGAGGTTGCCCTCGTTTAGTTTTAAAGGATCCCANTGACTGAATGAGATTGACCCAGGTAATCTCCCTTTGGGTTAACTCAACTTTGGCAAAATAGAGTAATTAACTATATCTACAATGTCTTTCATATCACCATAATGTATTGTTGAAAAGTCACAAGTTTTGATTGTGCTAAAAGGAATAAGAATATACTGAGTTGTGGACAGCAAGAACAGATACCAGAGAGAGCATTCTACAATACTAAAAGTGATATTGGTATTACATTGAGGCACTTCTGTGATCTACTTTAATTCCGATCTCACTGCTCATCATTTCATACCTNTTGTATTCTAAAGTAGAGTGGTTCTCAACATTCCTAATGCTGTGACCCTTGACTACAGTTTCTCATGTTGTGGTGACTCCTAACCATAAAATCATTTCCATTGCTACTTTATAACTGCGATTTTGCTAGTGTTATGAATAATAATGTAAATATTTTTGGAGATAGAAGTTTGCCAAAAGGA
>LZPO01045033.1:0-20444 GCA_001675575.1 Neotoma lepida | reverse complement strand
TTAAAATTGACTAAATAATGCATGTTATACAGAAATGTATATATTAAATATTTTTTAAAATATTCATTATGTTCCTGAACATGAATTTTGTTATTGTTGAAACAAAATGTGAATCAACATAGTATTTTCAAAGTAGTAAAGTTTTAATGTGACTTGTAAACACTGAAATTTTGGTGGAGACTTTTAATGGAATGAAGGTTATAGTAGATTTAAACAGTATATGAAAAAGAGAGGAAGGATTTTAATATTGGAAATTGTGAGCTAATAGTGTTAAAGAACTTAGATTTTATAGAAAGTGTGAGTGTTACAAAAAAGAAAACATAAACAAATAAACATAACATATATGCATATACACATATGTTTACACATATGNGTATGTGGGATAGATAGTCCATCATGTTAGCCTGGAGCTTGAAAAATATTTAGGAGGTTGTATTTTTCCTTCTTGTCTTACATACTGAATTATTTGTTTAATAGACTTGCAAGAAGGAAAAAAATGTCCTTAAGCTTCTTGTGATAAAATATTTGAGCAATTAGTATTAGCCTTTGTTCATCTCTTTGCAACAGATGGAGACCATTAAAGAAAACCAATCAGATGCAATCAAACAAACAAACAGACAATGTAACAAACAAACAATCAAAATGCAGACTTGTGGAGCCCAGTCCCAACAGATAAATCTTCCAAACAGCTCCTGCTCCTAAAGATCATTGAACATTGTGTAGAGGGAGGTGGGAAAATTGTAAAAGCCAGAGTGTCAGGGAGCTTGCTATGAGATTGTAGATCCTAGAAATGTAAAAAACTACACCAATACACTCTCATAAACATGACTTTCTAAACATGAGCTGAGCAAAGATGACACCAATAGACATATAAAATGTGACAAGGCAAAGCCCATATGACTTCAACCCTACACAATGATCTATAGACNACCAAGGAATGCTGAGAGTGAGGNTAATACTCTTCCCCAGGGAAAAGCACACCAACTGGTTATGCAATACCAAATTCTCAACCCTGAAAACGTATAAACAAGAAGCACTATACAGATTGGGCAGGTAATCTTTTTTTTTTCACTGTTTAAGGAATTTTTGTTAAAGCAGGGATTTTATAATCCAAATTATGTTTCTGCTCAGTCATCAGTTCNGCTACTTAGAACTGACATCCCAAGCTATTCCACAGTAAAGAATTNCAAATTAAAGAAAGGAATGATTTAAATTTTTATGCTTTGCTAAAAATAATTTTCCCAGGTCTACAAAACATTAATTTGTTTTTATATTTTGCTATTTTTTTGTATTTTTTGCTGTTTTGGGTCAAGTAATCTAGGACTAGCATTGTTTGCTAGACCTGGCATTTAGAAACTCATGCTTCATTGAAGAAAAAATATCTAAACATTGAAAAATTTAAATATTATGAAAAAACATTGCAAACTATAAAATAAATAAATAAAGGAAATGAAACTTGGGCACGTAATCTTTAGAAATAGATATGCACATATACNTACCTCTATTCATGGACAGACATATGATAATAAAAGAGACNATGAAGTTTAAATACAGTAAAGAGAACTATATGGGATGAAAGGAAAGGGGAATAGGATATAATTATATTACAATTTCAAAAAAAAACAAATTAATAAAATGATAATGAACAACTTAGAAAGATTCATGTTTGGGGCTGGATAGATTACTCTGTAGGTAAGAGGACTTACTGTACAAACATGGAGGCCTAAGTCTGATCCTAAGCACTCACATACGTGTCTGTAGTTAAAAATAAACTGTGTCCTTTTTGCTGTTAAAGCATTTAATACGTAAGAGTGACTAGATGAAAATTAAGTCACACTAACATTTATAGTATAATAATCACAATAATCACATTCTCGGTCCAAATAATTTTCTTTGAAAAAAAACTTTTTAGGGGTTGGAGAGATTGCTCANTGGTTAAGAGCACTGGCTGCTTTTCCAGGGGGTCCAGTTCAAATCCCAGCATCCACACAGTATACAACTATCTTTAACTTCACTTCCATGGCACCCAACACCATCATTTGAACTCATTAGGCAACAGGCATGCACACACTGCATAGACATACATGCAGATTAAATACCTATCCACATAAAATAATACATTAAAAAAATTAAAACATTTTACTACATTTATTTAGTTAGTTTTGTCTGTGTGCATGGAGTCCTTGGGGTGGAGGAGGGCATGATATATGTACCTTTGGAAGTCATATGTCAACTTGTTGGAATACATTCTATCCTTCCAAACTCTGAGTCCTGGGTATTACACTCAGATCATTAGGTTTTGTGGTAGGCACTTTTCCCCTTAAGCCACCCCAGCTGGCCTAAAGTCAAATAATTCTCTATACATTGTGACCACCTACTTCCTAGCACTTGTTATGAATATCCTGTAGAGGGCCTCACCTCAGTAATCTTAGCTGAACTATGCAAAAGTCTTATTTTGCATCTAAATGTTGTGGTTGTTTGAATAAAAATGAGCTGCATAGGTCTATAGGGAGTGGTACTATTAGGAGATGTGGCCTTGTTGGAGAAGATGTGTCACTGGGGACAGGCTTTGAGGTTTCACAAGCTCAAGCAAAGTCTAGTGTCTCATTCACTTCCTGCTGCCTGTCAATCCAGATGTAGAACTCTCAGCTCCTTCTCCAGCACCATGTCTGCCTGCATGGATCTATGCTTCCTCCCATGATGATAATGGACTAAACCTCTGCAACTGTAAGCCAACACTAATGAGATGTCTTCCTTTATGTGAGTTGCCACGGTCATGGTGTCTCTTCACAGCAATAGAAACCCTAACTAAGACAAATGTAAAAATTAAGATGTGAATTCAGCTTTGAACTCTGGGGGGGAACAAACACTCTATAATAGTCATTCTCAACTTTTCTGATACTTAGACCCTTTATTACAGTTCCTCATGTTGTGGTGACTCAAACCATACAATTATTTCATTTCTCCTTCATAACTGTAATTTTGAACTGTAATGTAAATGTTCGATATACAGGATATCTGATATGTGACCTAGAGGGGTNGCAACCTACAGCTTGAGAACCACTTTGCTATAAGCCACTAGCCTGTGAGTACAGGTGGGACTGGACAAGAACATCTGTTTCCCAGGGACTATTTCAGAATGTGCTGGCAATCTTAACACATAAGAGAACTAAAGAAAACTGTCAGATGTGCTTGCTACATCTTTCCTTTGATTCCCTAGTCTGTCATGGTGCCAAAGAGAATAGTGGAGTTGATTACATGAAAGGAACTCAGAGCTTGAAACAACAGTTAATTAGTGAATCCGAAGCAAAAAATGGTGGATTTTCAGAAATAATGATAGCTTACAAACCTCTCATTATTATTTTATTACACCCCTTCTTCCACCTCTTCTCTATTCCTAATTTTACCTTCTTGTAACTTTTCAAGTGTCTGTTTAGTGGGAGGGAATGAAGAAGACAAAAATGCAAAACAAAATGAAAACAACCAAAACCGTGAGGGTGTAATCCAAGTCCATATACCCAGGTTCTATATACACTTTCAAGCTTCATTTGCAGACATTTAATTTGACTACTAAGGATATAATCCTATATTTATAAGCAAATTCACATATCTTCTCCTCTATTTCCAGATTTAAAAAATTAAATGGGTTATATATATTAGGTTAACTAACTTAATAAAACTTACTGTTCAAGGGAAAGTCTGAGACCTTTCATTCAAATTACCTATGGTAGTCCAAAACCTACCCTTCAAAATGAACCTTTTTCTTTTTGAAGTCTGGAGGCCAGCCATGGTTGCAATATAAGCTAATGCTAGGAGAGATCGTTTAAGTGAGGTTATTAAGGGGACTATGATTGATGGAGTTTGCAGCTGGTAATGTGATTCCCCTTTGGCTTCTCTGTGAACATCAGCAACAGATCAATATCTCATCTGCATGAGATTATAGCCACTTTTGACAATAGCAGTGAGAAAAGGAGGGGAAAGGAATGAGAGAGAGAGAGAGAGAGAGAGAGAGAGAGAGAGAGAGAGAGAGAGAGAGAGAGAGAGAGAGAGAGAGAGAGAATATATTTGGCTAAGAACCATTATGTCTATTTTATTTTAAAAGATTATGTAAGTATTGGTGGACAGGAAAATGGTTTGATTGGAATTTTTGTTGCCTGCAGTTTTGTTCAACAGTGATCAGCTTGGTATGTTTTAAATACTACTTTTGTTAACTTTTTTCTCCCTTAAATTATGGTGGATCCTTAACATGAATTTGCAGAAACCTGATTGTGTCTACATACTAAAAGAAATCACAGTGGACCAGACAAAAATTTTACCATTTCGGTCCAGCAGGATTTAAATTTAAATTTAAATCACTGAGAAACTGTAAAGGAAAAGGTAATACAATANATATTTTGTTTTAACCACTTCTGTTCAGTTAATTGGATGAATTGTGATGTGGATCTAAATTTGCATCATTTTACTTCTTTCCACTTTTCTGCACTCTTCTCTTTCTGAATCCTCTTTACTCTCACTGTGATAGCACTGAAGGTTGGATTTCTAGGATTTTTTTAAAGGTAGAACAAGATTTGACATGTGTTTCCACCAAGCTCCTAGGAAAATTGTTTTTCAACTGCCTGAGCTCTGTCATTTCCAAGCACTTAGTGCTTTTGTGCCAGTAGTGTCCTTCCCTTCTGTTTTCATTCTGGGGTGAATGGACCTGAGTACTGAGGGAGGTTTCATCCTACAAGGTTTGGGGAAGAAGGGAAGCTTAAGTGATGAACTCAAACAAAGAAGATCAGAAGTTCTTCACGTGATGAGGATTAATTTGATACCTTACAGTCTTTTATTAAAAATAAGTAAGATATTTGTTTAGGCTAGGTTTTAAGGAATGCTTCTCAACTCTGATGGTAAATTATTCCATTTTATGAAAAGTCTTTCGGGTCATTCTTATGCTTGATTATTTTCTGCACTTAAACAACTCTGGCTTTTATTCAGTTAGATACAATTCTGTGAGATATTTATTTTGATGTCATGAACCCTTACCCAGCAAAACCAGCAGAATTGAAAACAAGGGATTATGGAGGTGAACAGCTTAACAGAAATAAGGTTTAAAACAATATCAGAAACTCATTTCTGGCATAAGATTTAGGTATTAATATGGAATAAATTTGAGCTTAAAAAACACAATGGTTCTTGAAGTTAAGCATGCAAATGACATGATTTTTTAAAAAANTTTCAGTGAAAATTGAATATACATATATACATACATTTATATATCTCCATATTTCTTTTAAAAGATTTAGTGACCCAGCACTAAACATGTCTTGTAAATTGTATTGTGCCTTCTAGAAATCTAAGTTAGACAGAGATTTGCAAATTGAGATTGGGGATTGCTCACTAATGTGCCTATTGTTGAATATTAATGACATGCATACAAAAATACTTTGCTAAAGAAAAAAGAATCAAACAAGAGAACAGCTACCTGCTGTTTGGAAGGTAGCATTAACAAACAGAGTTCAGAATCAATCATTCCTTTCAGTGTAGCCCTGCCACTCAGTTATTATCTTCTTCTGTTATTTTAATGGATAGGGAGGGAAGAATCACAAGATAATGGAGTCCACATGTCTTTTGAAAATTCTCTGAGGAGTAAAACCATTTGTAACCTGTAAGGCATCCATCTAAAGCAAGTGAAAATGAGTCACACTTGTCAGGAATTAGAGAACTGAATGTTCTTTTTAAAATTGTTCTTTTGCAAGCACAGGGGTTTGCTGTAAGACTTTGCTGCTGCGCTCTGCCTGTGGATCTGTTCAACCTTTAATTCAGATTCAGGGAACCTAACAAATGATTCNATTTAATGGGGTTTTCCAACCATCACTCCAGGAGTTTATATTCTTTTATATTTGACTGATCTAATCCTCTGAGCTGACCCTGTAGTTTCAGAAACATTTCCCATGAGAAATTAACCACTTATTGATTTAATTCTTTCCNTGAAGAATAAGACTTCTAAGAAAAACGTATCATATGTAGGTTGAAAAAACAGTATTGAAACATTGCATTTAGCACTCACAACAGCAGTCATATTTTGACTGCATGCCATTGTCTTTGACTCTCAAATGGCAAATGGCAAATTNTGCAGCTGATATCTCCAACGCATGTTTATATATAGACATATATGTAGAGAGACAAAAGTCATGTGTGCTTTCTACATATTGTAAAGACTGCTATTTTTTTATTTGTACTGGCTTATGTTAAAATCAATCTCAAGATAGATTGGTACTTGACTCCATAAACAGGATTTTCAATAGAAAGATAGCTTTTTTACTAGGATCAAGTTTGAAATTTAATTTTTTTTTTGTTTTCTGTGAGTTTCACTAGTATTAGTTAGTGACTGAATGATGTATTCTACAGAATCTGTCTATAAATCTTACATCTNGTCTTGAATAAAATCTTATACAATGCTGACCTAAACTTTNTGGGCCACAGAAGAGTCGGTATACTTTAATTAACATAACATTTTTGCATTCCAGTAAGTTAATTCAGAGAAAAAGTTGCTTTACTAAGAGTATTTGCAAATTTCTAAACCATTTTAGGTATGAACTCTAGAATTTACAGTTACTCTATCTTCACATGTTTATATATTTACATGTTATTTTACATATTTTATTTACATATATTTGCATATAATCTTCATGGATTGTTATGTTACATGTTCCATCATGTACTGTAGCTTATATTACTGTTAGAATTCAACCGTGTGTATTAAAAGGCAAGTTATATTTCACTCANTGATACATATTCACTTGAAAAATTGTCATGTGAACCAAATTAAAGCAATAATTTCAAATTTATAGTNTCCATGGCAACTGAGAAGCATTGAAAATGGTCCCTTCTTGCTGGTCCCTGTGTTCTCATGGCCTGTACTCCAGTCAACACTGTGGTATATCAACCATAGCAGTCAGGACTTGGCTATGAGGCTCTAGATCAGCTCTTCTTTCAAAGCAGCTGCCTTGAAGGAAGGTGACTGTCANCCTTGAGGACTGATAATAATGTAAAATGAAATACAGGCTTGATTAGAAAAATGATCAGAGTCTTTCATGTCATAGAAATGTCACATTAATAGGAAGGTATTTCAATGATATGATAATGGCACATTTATAAGAAGGGCTGTCTGATCTGCTGTTTTAGCTGCAGCTCATGCCCAGGTATGGCATGTGAGCACATTCAACATGTTGCCAGGTCCCCAGCTACTGTATGTAAGAAGTGTTTTCTCTACCACACTAATGAGCTTAGTTAGAAATATCAGCTATTTACTTTTGCTCCTAATGCCTTGTAAGCAGAAGGTACAGTCACCTTTTCCCTTCAAGGCTGACGAGTGCATTGTGTAGTCCAACCTGTTCATGCATCTTCAGTTTCAATAGAAACTACACTTTCAATAGAAACAATAAAACTTAAACTTAGGACAGTAAAAAGTTACAGGTAGTAGCTTGCATATGTAACAGCATGTGTGAGACAGATACATGGGGATTGGATAAAGATTACAGTTAGGCTGGACTTCACAGTAAGTGCCAGGCCAGCTGAGGTTAAGGAGTGGACCACTTTTTTTCAAAATAAAGGAAAGATAAAGAAAATGATAGCAGTAAGAGAACAGGAAATGGCAAGGATGAGAGAGGAATGAAGATGAGGATGAGAGATGAAGGCTACCAGAGCTAGCACATGTGCACATTGATCTGCCCTGATCATATAATGAACAGAACAATCTACAGGGCTGAATATATAAAAACAGCACTTCCNGACTTCTGCAGGAAGAATTGTTCTTCTCAATTTGCTCTGCAAAGAAACCTTAAAAGCCTCAGTTGAGGAAATATTGAGACATCAAACCATTAACAATTGTCAAAGTAATGACTCCCTGGTACTTGAGACAGATAAAAACTCTGGCAAAGCTCTTTGGGCAGTCTTTTATTTAAAATTCTACTTCAGAGCATACTTATTACTCGGAACAGTTTTGATTTTCAGTTTTAGTGAGGGTGACAGAGTGTACTCATGACAACCTTGGCAATGTCGCCCTCTACAAATTCCTTGATCTCAACTACAAAGCTTTAGTGAGTTGTTTTGATAATATCTACCTAGTTTTAAAGATAAAATTCTCTTTCTTTTCAACATTACTGCATCACCTACCATTTTTTCTTCTTAAAAGTTTAGATTTTCTAAGTAGAAGTCCAATTTGATTGTCCAAGGAAATTGTTCGATCATGGCAATGACATTATTCATAAGACCTTGTTGTCTGAGTCCTTATGGCAGAGGCTATAACATAATGCAGATGTGTGTGATTCCCAGCATCTCCAAGAGCAATTCTGGGAAGCAACTTTAAGAGAAATAGTATTAGAAAACAATTTTCCTGTTATTGTGTGCATCACAGTATTTGAACACCTCAAGTTTGGCATTGCTGTTTAACAGTGATCTCCCTGGATCCTTAGAAGACAAAAATCTCTCATATTCACTTCCAAATTGACATCAGATACATAAGAAGCAGATTTTCCATTGTTTGAGTCTCAGATTTGGTTCTGTATGACTCAGAGGTACTTAACTCTCTCAGTCCCTGTTTCTTCACTTGTACACTAATATTAAGTATGTATACCTCAGAGCATATTTAAGACAAAGTAAATCCATGTAGCCAAGAAAAAACATCATGGAAGTTAAAGTTATCCAGATGAAGGCCTGTGCTATTTTGGTTTATTGTTTAATCGGCATTCTATTTTATTTTCCTTTCAACGTGGTTTGAATATTTTTAATTTGATGTTCAAAATTGCTTCTTTATAANCTATTCTCAAGATGATCTTTTATCNTGACAGAACATGCAACAAATATTCTTGAAATTAAAAGTAGATTGTCTNCTGTACATTCCTTGAAATAAAAGAACATTTTCTTCACAAAATAAGCTGAACAACTATGGAAACCAATTTGCATTTAATCTAAATATATTGTATAGATAACCTGATTTTTAAATATTTTTGTCACGGTGTACAGAAGAGGTCCTTATTCTAATATAATCAATTATGAATTTAGTCTATTCCTAAAATTATAAATCTGAGTCTTATTGCATGGCATTTTCTCTTAGATAGTTGTAGAAATCAGTTTTCAATCAAGAGTCACATTAGAGAACCCTTGTTTTCTTATTATATAGGCAAGTCAATCATCAATTATGTATTCTAAAATTCTTCTGTATTTGTCCTTTAGACAGAGTCACAGCTCTTTAGTGAGCAGAGATTTTAATATTTCTGAGTTCTCTTAACTATTTCAAATGATACTGGAGAAGAATATGTTGACAGTGATCACAGAGGTTTATCAAAGGTCTTTGTGTTTGTGCAGATAGTGAGAGGGAGAAATTCTTTATGNCACAACTGCTGATAATAGTGACCATGTTTGTAGCTTGATAATCCCATTGTATACTGAGCAGCTTCAGAAATAAAGCAAGCTACTCAGCTTATAATCATAGGAAAGCTAAAGAACTGATGGTGTGTTATACTGTGTTCCACATGCATTTGCCACACAGGAAATTACAGTATTTTTTTTAAAGTCTTTTTTTTTCAGTTTTTCAAGACAAGGTTTTTCTGTGTAGCCTTGGCTGTCCTGGAACTAACTCTATAGACTAGCCTGGTTTTTGTGGGGTCCCCTGTATTTTCATGGTTAGCATGGCCACCAGTCCACAAGAACAAAGAGGCAGAAGCAGTGACAGAGATCCTTGGATGGCCAATGAACATGATTGAGACAACGCTCTGGGAGAAGACTTCAGTGAATCAGCTCAACTTTATTCCAGAGTAGAGGAGATATATANCATTGAGGAAACTGGAGACAAACACTAATTTGCATTAAGTGGCAAGCTCCTATCATAGGCTTCTTATGTGTCAGCAGGGTCCTATAGCAAAGCTCCTAGTACAAGTCTTAGTTATCATATGTGCAGCATGGAGAAGACTTCTAGCAGGAAAATGTGCCAAGGGTCAAGCAAAAGATAAATTAGGCTTCCAGGCTTAGAGACAGCTTTCAGATAAGGTCAGTCCTATAGGACCAAAAATATTTTCTAGATAAGGGCAGGTAGAGAACAGGAAGTCTCGCTGCAGGAGTTGGGGTGGTCATCATGTTGGCAAGCTTAGAAAAAAGCTGCCAGGCCATGATAGACTACAACTTCTGACCAGCAAGGCCTATCTACAGTCATGAATTCACAGAGATCTGCCTGCCTCTGCCTCTGCCTCTCAAGTGACGGGATTAAAGGTGTGTGCCACCATTGCCCAGGCTTATTTTTAATACTTTTTCATGTATTCCCATATTTCTTATCAGACAGTCTATGTTGAAGCATAACTAGTTATATAAAAAAACAACCACCTGTTTGTTATCAATTTTTACACTTTTTAAATTTAATAAATAACTTTATTATTAAATTACTTACTATCATTACTTTGAGCAAAGCTTCTTTGTACCTTTTAAGCTCTACAATACTAAGAAAGAATAAAGTTGAATTGAGTGTGAACACATAAACACACTGGAATATATTTCTTGCATGAGAAATCTCTCCTGGGTTGCTTCAGTGTGTATTCACACATACACGTTTTTCAGTTGTATCTGATACAAAGGTGGTGAGAATTTTGAATTTAAAATAAATTAACAAGCGTGCATATTTCAGTAAAACAGCCCAAGGTAAATGAAAAGATGTATATCATATCAAATATAATGATCTAATATGAGACATAGAGTTTTATTTATAAATGTTTTAGATACCTATTCTTTATTTCTCCACATTTTCTAGGGCATATCAGAATTCCATGCTTTCCTTGGTGGGGATCTTTACAGATAACAACAACAAAAAATATCACTAATATTTTCTGCAGTTTTTGTCTGCTTATGTTGGCAACAGAAAACAAACAAATAAACAAAAATAAACCACAATAACTTTCTATCACAGGGAACTTGCTCAAAGAAAATGTAGTACATTTACACAATGGAGAATTACTCAGCCATTAAAAAATAAATAAATTAAAGGCTTCCTAGAATTGAATGAAAACACAACAGACTCAAACCTATGGGATACAGTGGAGGCAATGATAAAACACAAATTCTTAGTATTAAGTGCCTACATAAAGAAAACTAGATGATGAAGGAGGAGGAGAAGGAGGAGGAAGAGGAAGAGGAGGAGGAAAAGAAGAAGAAGAGAGAAGAAATAGCTAGGGGGACAGCATAAAAATGAGTGGGATTCGGCAGCAGCAGTGAAGCTAGCTTCTGGCTTCCTAGAGCCTGTCTCTTATACACATCTAGATGTGTATAAGAGACAGGAGGAGGAGGAGGAGGAGGAGAAGAGGGAGAAGAAAAGAAATCATGAAATTCATGGGTAAATGGAAGGAACTATGAAGAAAAATCATCTTTATTGACATAACCCAGGCCCAAAAAGACTAATATGGTATGGTATGTCTTTGATTATATGTGGATATTAGTTTTTAAGTCCATGATAGCCAAGCTGCAATCCATAAAACCCCAGAGGTTAAGTGTAGAGTAAGGCACTTGAGGTGATAGATTTCCCTAAGAAAGGGAAATAAAATAGATAATTATGGATGGGTGAGGTTGGACTGGAACATAAGGATCACATAGGGAGAGGTGGGAAGAGAGGAATAAAGGAAGAAATATGGGGAAAGACAAATAAAATTAAGGGGCATTTGAGGGTTAATATGAAAACCCAATACAGTAGAATCTCATAAAATACATATCATGAAGGGAATCCAAATGAACTGCCAAATAACAGGGGAATCAGAGCCCCAACCAGCCATCTGTTGTCACCAAATAAAGCTTCCAGTCCCTAGATTGAGTTAGATCTAACTCAGTTGTTGGCCAGAGATGTCTCATGGGTACCCGCAAACAACTCAGGCTACTCTCCATGAAATGAATGCAAGGCTCCATTGCCGAAGACAATACCTATACAATCTATTAAACATGAAGCACTCGAGCTGCTCCCTACATATAGCCTTCCTCCCTATTTGCTAGCATCTTACCAAAGGAGAAATGTAAACACCAACTCAGCTACAAATCCATTGAGCTACAATGGTGTCCTGCCTGCAATATCTAATACTGCAATGCTAACACAAAGCTTCAGGGAGTAGCCAAACAATATCTGAAATGACTTAAGGCTCACTCCATGGAATGGAACATACCTGATAAAGCTTGGGTGAACAAGAACCTGAGACAAGATATCCAGGGATCTAGGGTAAAACTGAAAACTACTGTTTTGAAAAATAAATAAATAATAAAAACATAACAATTAATTGACTCTTATCAGCTCCATCTGCCATACTCATAGATCAGTGCCTTGCTCAACCATCATTAGAGAAGCTTCCTCCTGCAGCAGATGGGAACAACTACAGAGACCCCATAGTCAGACATTATGCAGAGAATGAGAGACCTTGGAACACTCTATCTGAAAAAGGATTACTCAATCAAATACCTCCTCTCAGGGCTCAGGGAACACTGAAGAAGAGGAATTGGAAAGAGCATAAGAGCCAGAAGGGATGGAGGACACCAAGAAAACAAGACTCTCTAAATCAACAGATGAGGGGGACTCTAAAAGTATGGAACTGAATGGAGAAGAGATGAGAATGAAAACTCAGTTCAGATTCACTTCATCAACCTAGATCAAGACTTCTAAAGAGTCTGANATCGACAGTTTATTACCCCCAAATTTAAAAGCAGTATAATTTTGGGGAAAATTGTTTCCTGATATAATCCAATGCTCAGTGCACAAGGAAGCATAATTACAATGAAACTCGACTCAGGGAACATGTCACGTCTTCCAAGAAATGGATTTTAGAAATAGGCTATCTGTACTGGCTTTAGGGTCTAAGGACAAGTCTGGCCTGGTCTCAGTCACACAGATACTGTAGAGGTCATTTGGGCTATTAGCCACTTCCACACCTGAATATGGGAGCTTGGACAAGACTCTGGCTATACAGATAAAGCAAGGGTCGTTTAGACTATTAGGTATCTTTTGTCCTGGTTTGGGAGCTTGGAGAGCCCCTGTATGTAAGGGTCAGTTAGATCAATAACCACCTCAAGTCCTGGTTATAGGATCATGATATAGCTTGGCTCAAAAGATCATCAAGCTATTAATCATTTTCAGTTCCCAGCTATCTGGATGGAAGAACAGGAATTTTATCTTTCCTATTGAAAAGACAATTCTGTTTGCTTAACAATTATGGTTTCTCTGGAGATCTGTGGATACAAGGACCTTTGTGCTATACTCCCAACAAAGAGGATGGATGCACATATGTATGCCCAGAGCCTGAGGTAGCACACACAAGGCCTACACTAGTCTCCAGCAGATGTGGTCCCAAACTGAAAGAAGTGGACACATGTACCCATCCTTAATTCAAGAACTATCTCTAATTCATAATCACTCGCAAAGGAAAATTTAGTTTTCTCCAAGGGAGTCTCATTTTGGAAACGAACTACTCTTGAGGGTAGGTTGCATGCTCATGCATGCCCACCAGTAAATGGCCAACAGAAAATGAACTCAGTGACATCATTAGATGTTCCTTTTCTCATGATGTAAGGCTTTTTTGGAAAGTTATTTTATTTTTTATTTAATTTTATAATATATATATATATAAATGTGTATATATATATTTCCTTTTACAGGTCTTTTGCATATATTTCATAGCTTCCAGTTTAGGGTTTGTGTTGTTGTTCTGGCTGTACTGGTCCAAGGACCTTGGAGGCAGGGTGTGAGAAGATGCAGAATCAATGACACAGATTCTGGAAGTTGCCAGCAAGCACCTTTTATTAAATAAAGGGCTGAGATATTTGTGTGTGTGCTGTTTGGCGGGCTTTGCTTCTATGGCTATTGTGGTGTTTCTTGATTTGGCTCTGGGTCTTATGTCAGCAGTTGTCATCTTGGGGGTCCAGTTTCAGGCTCCTCTGGATCAGGGTGCTACTGGGCATGTCACAGCTTTTTTTACTTGAGGCCTAGACCATACATCTAGTGTAGGAGCCTTATCTGCCTCGGGTTTGTATGGGTTTCATAATGTTGGAGTGGATTTCTGCATCTGTTACCAATTGCTTGTGACTTTTATTGATCTCTTTTCTTTCTGTTTTGGTCTGTTATGGTATATTAGTATTGTTCTATCTCACTTATTTTTTAATTAACCCTTAGAAGTGTGCTTGTTTTCTAATGAACGATACAGAGGGGTAGATCCCGATGGGATGAGTGATGGGAAAAAACTGGGAGAAGTAGAGGGAGGGGAAATTCTAATCAGGAAATACTATGTGAGATAAAAAGCTATCTTCAATAAAAGGAAAAAATTAAAATGAATAAACATTTCTTTTAAAAATTTCTTATTATAACAGAAAGTAAATTTTTTTTCTGAATACAAAGGTTGAGTATTTTTTACTTAAAATAGTTTGGACCACATCTATTTTAGATTTGGAATTTTGAACTTTAGATTTGGAATGTTCATCCAATAAACACTGGGACATCAATTAAAATTGTCCATCCTCAAATTTTTTGCACTTTACTACATATCTACCATAGTTATATCTAAATAAAAAAACCTGTTGTTTGAAAATCCCCCACCATATTGAAAACAAGGACAATAAATCACACATCTTTACTTTTCTAGTATTAGTTTTCAGTTTTTTTTAATTTACACATATCTTATAATTATATGTGGAAAAACTTCTAGGAGAGATATCAATCTGTTACCCTCATGAGTTAAGTGTGGTGGAACAGAACTTCCATGTACTGTTCCCTGAATTTGTTAAGTATATTTGTTTTAAGGAAGTATACACATTTTTTTTAAAAAGCTGAATTTCATATTGCAATATCTAATCTGCCTCTCTGAGGGAAGTTTAAAGGGATTGATTTCTGATTCTTTAGAAATGACAGATGTGTTGCTTTGCAGTAAACTTATTTTAAGCCTATTACCACTGGGATATCTCATGCCACATTGTTCCCAAACTTACCTATAATGTTGACTTGGTCCTTTGTTTAGGGAGTAGCCTTTAGTAAACAGACAGGCCACAGAATTCTTAGAGATTCAGAAAAGTATTAGCAAGTATTATATTCACCTTTTAACAAGGCATCAGTGACTCACTTCAGAGACTGATTTAAATGCATGTGAATGTTCAATCCAATATGAATGTGAAGACATTTAAATAAATGCAGTGTGTTTATCTGAATCTGAGATCATGCTGTACATGTTTATTTGAATGTGTGATGTGCAATCAATCAAATAAATGTGCTGAATGGATTTATGCCATTTTGTGATAGCACATTCAAATCAGTGTCTTCAACATTTATAGCAATGCAAAAATCTAAACTAGCAAGAATATCTTCTTCTTCATTTTCTTCCCTTTTTTTTAACAAAGCATGAATATAACATAATTTCCTCACTTGAGTGGTAAAGATGTTGTGAAATGACCAGATGAAACTGTTTTCCATTAATCTTGAAAAAATATCTCTCTGTTATATTATTTTTGTCTTTTTGATGCATAATCTTTCCAAGGAAGCTTGCCACCGGAAATCTAGTCAATTCGTTTTAGTTACTGGGACCACTGTGACAATCAATGCTCATATTCTAATAAACTTGATGATAGCACGTAGTATTGGTTTTGACAGGAAGGTCTCTGGTTCCTTCAATCTGTGATTCTGAGCATAATGAGTTGTATATGACCTAAACTCATTACTTATCATCTAAAACTACCTTTCATAGTACAAATCATAGNGGAACGAATGTTTCCTCAAGAAATATTCATAGTAGTTTAAGTAGTGATTGGATATTAGTTTCAGTTCATTCAATAAACAGCTACCTCAAAATAATGACTCAAGTAATAATCTTTTCTACAGGAAGATCACAGGTTCAAAGATAGCCTAGACTGCATAGCAAGATGTACATGACCATCCAATATTGCTTCCGATCATATGAATAAAAAAATGTCCTGTATATCCACATATATTGAGTGCTCATTCTTCAGGTGCAGACATTGTTTTTATCTTATTTTTTATTAGTGCTTTAAGAATTTCATACAATATATTATTACCATATTCACTCATCTCCCCATCCTTCCAGATCTACTTGTATCTCCCAACCCTCCTAACATTTTGTCCTTTATTTTTAGCACAGATCCAGTCCAATTTGTGCTACCCATATATTCTTGGACATGTGAGTTACTTACCAGAGGTACTCCCTTTTCATTGAGCAGGGGAGGGAGGATAAAATGGTTTATTTCATTTTAAAATTCTTAACTCTCTACTGAGGAGTAGCAGAGCAGGAACTCAAGACAGGAATATAGAAGTAAGAATCAAAGCAGAGATCATGGAGTAATTGTGCTTACTGGCTCTCTCCTCAAGTATTGTCAGCTTCTCTTTTATAAATTTTTCTGATTATTTCTTTTAGATTATAATATAATTGTTACATTTCCCACTTCCACTTTCTCCCTTCAAACCATCTCATATATTCCTCCTTGCTGTCCTTGCTGTCTTTAAAATTCATGAATTCATGACATTCTTTTCATTAATTGTTGTCATATATAGTCATATATATATATATATATATATAAATACACACACACACATATATATATACAGAAATATAACCTGCTCAGTCTGTATAATGTTGCTTGTATGTATGTTTTCAGAGATGACCATTTGGTATTAGATAACCAATTTGTGTTTTCTTCCCTGGGGAAGACTATTTATTCTTTCCTCAGCATTCCTTAGTTGACTGTAGTTCTTGGTATAGGGTTGAGGCCTAATGTGCTTTCTTCAGTCCAAGAAAACCAAAACTACACCAAGTCAAAATGTACAATTGTGGAGCCCAGTCCCAACAGATACATCTATATTGAAAATCTCTCATTCTCAGGGATCATTTCACAAGAATGGGTAGAAAGGGTAAATAAGTCAGAAGTAAAGGAAGTTTGCTGTGAGATTGTGCCTCCTAGGAATGTCAGAAGCCCCACCAATAAAGTTTACAAACATGCTGCCCAACCATGAGCTGATTAAAGATAACAACCACAGTTAGACCACAGTCTTAAAACAAACTTGTTCTCCTTTTCCCAGCAACTATCAAGTACCAATAGCTCCTCAACTATGGGTGAGGCTTTTTGCTCACCTTCCCTCTCCATGCTGTAATTTGCTCTATCTTGAGGTTGTCAATACTGTCACAAGTGCTCTGAGTTCATAACTGTCCTGTAGTGTCTAGAATACTCTTTCCTTGTAGTCATCCACTGCCTCTGTCTCTTGCATTTTTCCAACATCACTTCCATGATGACCCTCGTAAGGAATGTCCAATTTAGTACTGAGCCTTCCCATCTTATTTTCTATACATTGACCAGTTGCTATTATTTTGAGAGCTCTTGGGATTTTCAGTGGTGTGGTCTATCTACAGGAAGCAGGTGACTGGAGGCATAGCTATGAATATTTTCCTTGGTACTTTGATGCTGTCTGTAATGAGGTTAAAGACAAAACAAAACAAACAAACAAACAAAAATAAAAACCTCTTATTAACCATGTTCATACCACCAGGATGCTCACGTGCCCACATACATGAGGCCAAGAAAATACAGATTAAACACTCCAAAGCTCTGAGCCAAAATAAATACCTTTTCTTTAGGTTTGTTTCTGTCAGATACTTGGTTACAGCTACACAAATGTAACTATTGAATGTGACCACCTCTTTACACCAGACACAACACACACACACACACACACACACACACACACACACACACCATTCTTACTCTCACCGATATTCATTCTTCCTTGCATAAGAATTGCTGTTTCCAACCTTCTTGTCTTATAGTAGCACCTTGAAGAATAATAAGATTTTCAAAATGAATGAATTGACGAAAAGACTAAGTGCCTGGCAAGTTTCTTAGTTGTCTGTTCACTGATATGTTCTACATCCTAGGACAATGCGGCACACAGTGGGCAATGAATGTTTAATGGATGACACTTGTTTCTCTTTATCAATCATACTAAAACTGTGTAAAGTTGCATTAGCATAATAAAAAACAAGCTATGTGTCTGATATTGCCCCTCAGTGTGGTTGAAACACTCAGCATCCATCTCTGATACTTACTGGTGTACAGTCCTGAGCTTCTTTGCATCACATGTTACTTCAGCACATGGAAGCAATTGGGACAGATAAAAGCTGAGACCATTTTAGTGCTAAGTTGTTATGAATCTGTTGCTCACTTCTGAGACTTTCACCCTATCATCAAGTCAATCTTACTAACAATAATTAACAAGTTCCTAGCTTACACAATATAACTGTGACTACAATCTCTGCTTTGTATGTCTGCTTCTGTACTGATTTTATTAAGCTTAATGTTAGAATACAAAATTCTTAGGGTTTCTCCTTGTTGGCTAGCTTCTCTGGAGCTGTAGATTGTAGTCTGATTATCCTTTGCTTTACATCTAGTATCCAATCGTGAGTGAGTACATACCATGTTTATCCTTCTATGTCTGGGTTACTTCACTCAAGATGATATTTTCTAGTTCCATTCATTTGCCTGAAATTTTTATGCTGTCATTGTTTTTTACTGCTGAGTAGTACTCCATTGTGTAAATATGGATCACCTTGGGAAAGGGAAACAGATGAGATCTCCTGAGGAAACTGGGGGTAAAGGGGGCAACAGAGTGTAGGGTATAGGGGATGAGAACGTAAGGAAATGAGATGGTCAAGCTGGAACAGAGACAGAGTGGGAGAGCAATGAAAGAGATACCTTGATAGAGGGAGACATCATGGGGATAGGAAGAAATCCGGTGCTAANGAAGTTCCCAGGAATCCCAAGGATGACCCCAGCTTAGACTACTAGCAATAGTGGAGAGGGTGCCTGAGCTTCCTTACCCCTGTAATCAGATTGGTGAATACCCTAACTGTCATCATAGAGCCTTCATCCAGTAACTGATGGAAACAGATGCAGAGATCCACAGTCAAGCACCAGGTAGAGCTCCAGGAGTCCAGTGGAAGAGAGGGAAGGGGGATTCTATGAGCAAGAGCATCAAGATCATAATGGGGAAACCTACAGAGACAACCAAACCAAACTAGTGAAAACTCATGAACTTTAGACCAATAGCTATAGAGCCTCCATGAGACTAGTGTAGGCCCTCTGCATAAACAAGATAGTTGTGTAGCTTGGTCTGCTTAAGGGGCCCCCTGACAGTAGGATCAGGATCTATCCCTGGTGCATGAGCTGGCTTTTTGGAGCCCCTTACCTATGATGGGACGTCTTGCACTGCCTTGATGCAAGGGGGAGGGGCTTAGACATGCCTCAACTGAATGGACCAGGCTCTGCTGACTCCCCATGGGATGCCTTACCTTTTCAGAGGAAGGAATGGGGGTTTGGGAGGGAAGGCTCAGAGGGGAGTGGGAGGAAGGAAGAGAGGGAAATCTGTGATTGGTATGTAAAATGAATAAAAAATTTCTTAATAAAGAAAAAGGAACAAATTAAAAGAATACAAAATTCATCAGTATTTTATTAGTATTTTGATTGTTAATTCTTTACTTATTGTTTGAGGGTTTCAGACATGTATCCAATGAAAAATGCTCACAATCACTTCTTCACTGTGTCCCATCCACCCACTAAATCAAATCAGTGTTGCCCATATGTGGATGGATATTGTTACTGATAGCCTACTCTCTAGTGGATAATGTTTTAATTCATATATGTTTCTTTTGACAATATTTGTGTTTTGTTTAATATAATTAAAATTTCAAGAAATTAGTTATCCATGTTCTGAATAAATATATTTTATTCTAAATAACATTATTTGTTACATATAGCTCAATTCCTTTATGACCTCTTTTATTTTTCACAAATAATGATTTCTGAGTGCACTCTAGTTACAGAATTAAGTGTACATCATTCAGATAATAAAGAGATTTGTATTTTAAAACTTAAGACATTTTTCTCTTTTCATTTATTTGTGTGGTATGATTGAAACTTATATAGCTTCCATATATTTGATTATTTTTATCTGTAGCTCAGTTATCTGTTGATGCTTCAACTGTATGTTTCTCACATTTTATTAGTTATACTGACTTACACCAATATTTTCTGATAGATTCATATCATTTTCCAAGTTATTATGTTCATTATAGCCTAACAATGTTCTTCTAAAACAGTGTGCCTATGAATACACATATGCTTCTTTATTAGAAAATACTAATTGCTATTACTAAAACAGTACATTTCTCCAAACCTTTAGTAGCAAAATTGAAATAGTGTAGATTGAAGTAGGTAAATGAACTGGAATGCATGTTTTATTTTTATATAGTTATAAAGCCTAAATTACAGCTATTGATGTAATTAATGCAATCCTCAAAGTGTGCCAATATTTGGAGCTTTGAACAAAACTTCCCAATTATTATCTTCACGAAATCTGTAGCCTAGGAAATAATTTTTAAAATATTATAATTTTAATAATA
>LZPO01045032.1:0-31372 GCA_001675575.1 Neotoma lepida | reverse complement strand
GGAGGAAGTGCATCACTGGGGACAGATTTGAAGTTTTATAGCCTATCCCATTTCTTGTTCCATGTCTACTTTTGTGTGTGGATATAGTATGTGGATATAGTATGATCCATCGACTTCTTGTTCCATGTCTTCTCCCTGTGTGTGGATATAGTATGATCCATTGACTTCTTGCTCCCGCTGTCATGCCTTCTCTGCCTGTTGCCATGGCTTCCATACCTTAGTAGACTGTATCCCTTCAGGACTGTGAGCCAAACTATAACCTTTCTCCCTTAAACTGTTTTTGTCAAGTGTTGTGGAATATTAATTTCAGATGTGTTGTATTTGTTTATGCTGTGGAACATTTGTTTAATGATGTAAAGATTTGTTGCATTCTTTTATGTTGCATTTGTTTACCTCTGTGAAGTTGTGTTACTTTGCCTGTTTAAAACACCTGATTGGTCTAATTAAGAGCTGAACAGTCAATAGCACAGCAGGAGAAAGGATAGGTGGGGCTGGCAGGCAGAGAGAATAAATAGGAGGAGAGATCTAAGAGCAAAAGAAGGATCAAAGAGTGAGAAAAGAAGGGGCTAGCCACTGAGCCACACAGCCAGACATGGAATAAGAAGAGGAAAGAAAATATATACATAAAAAAGGAAGGTAATTTAATAATAAATAAAGATAGGATAATTTAAGTTAAGCAAAGCTGACTAGAAACAAACCAAACTAAGATTGGGCATTTATAAGTAAGAATAATTTTTCATGTGATTATTTGAGAGCTGGGTGGCAGACCCCCAAAGAGCAACAAACCAAAGAACAAAAAGAAACCAACTACTGTCAGGAGATTTCATCCCTTCAAGAAAAAGGAAATGAATACAGAAATTGATATATGGGGATCATTGTTATGGGAAACTGGGCTTGAGGTTTTGTTTTGTGGGAGAAATGCAGATTTCGGAATTTTGAGCNGAAAAGGTCACTAGGTGCTGTAGGCAGAGATTATGCACCATTCTAGTGAAAAGTTGGGAGATAGTAATGCCAAAGGAAATGTGGACAGTGGCAGTCCATCTCATGAGGGTTAATAGCAGAGCCTGACTTGCTGTTTCCTCTCTCTGCTTCCTGACAGCTTACTAGGCCTCATGATCCCACCNCCACGTCTTTCCTGCCTGCCATGGTTTGCTATATCCCCTCTGTAACTGTAAGCAAATAATCCTTTCTCTCCTGAGTTAATTTTTATAGGNGTATTATCATAGAAACAGAAACAAGTAATACAATATGCTTCTAAGACACCTACAAGGCATTTATCAGGTATTTAAGTATATACTGCTAAAACATTCAACATANACACCCACTTTAAATTAGGCATANCAAGCCTAGTTGTATTAACAAATTTAGTTTTTAATGTACAAGTACAATGACAAGAGATTTTAGTCAATTCTTTCCTCGGATGGAAAATAACAAAAAAAAGATAATTACTTGAAAATAATTACCATGAAAATACATGACAGGGATACAAGGAGTTAGAATATAATCACTGTTTGGACTTACCTGAAATCATATACATTTAGGCCTTAAGTCTGGTTNATTGCTAATTTAACATAAATATCTGTATCTGAAAGGAGTATCATTTCTATGGGCAAATGTCACAGCAAATACATTAAGTTTGTAATTCCTACTTCTCAGTGGTCAAGAGACTTCAACCAGAAGGGCTCTCTCTCTTCCTCTGTGCTCATAATTTTCCTGCCTTTGAAGATTGCTTCATATTCAATATCACAAAATAAAATACAATGCTGTATAAGTNAAATAAGGCAAATAAAGAGAAAGCTAAATTTTTAATAATGATTTAAGACAAGAAAAATAGAGATAGCACTGTCATTGTGCACAAATGATGCATACTCACCAAAANGTTATACACATGAGTATCCATGCTTGCCTTATCAATTATAGTTCAACAAAGCAAGTGTCTGCACTCATATAATGTAATATTGTACAACATTTATAAGTTACAACATCTTTGTCATTCACGAAGACATGAATAAATTTTACACATAAATTATTTGACAAAGAAGAAAGACCTTAATTCTCCACCATGTTAATATATTTTATTTATATTAAAGAGAAAAGCAAAAGAACTGTATTTGGACAATGAAATTAGGATGGTGACATATANTACATTTTACTTTTTCTTTACTTATTGTATGTAAGTCATAATTTAATAAAATTTTACATGAATTAAAGTTAATAGTCAAATAATCCCTTTGANANAGAATTATCTTGCTATCATCTGTAACTAGTAATCATGGAGTTAGATAAAATANTCAGAAATAATCACTAATCACTACAAGATAGAAGATAATGATTTTTATGTGATTTGGGGTACATAAAGTAAAAAATATTACGCATTATGGAAACTCATGCAAGGAGTCGTAAGACAACATAAATATGAGCTTGTCTNCATAAATTAAATGTAGAATATAATGAAAGGATTATCTTAGTTNCAATAGCTGTTTAACAACCATTATAAACATCTGTGCAGATGCCACACTCATTCACCCCCAACACTGGCACTGTGAGGGTTTGTTTGTATTTCCCAGAGACAACTAGACAGTATTCCCATATGTAGATAACTCACAGTAGTTTGAGCTTACATGATTGATTTGTTGTCCTTTAGGCTCTTATTCTTTTCCTGACATTAAATTGAATGCTTCTGAATTACAAGCAGTTCTTAAGTCATACTTAACAGTGATGCTAACCCCCACAAGGGACACCATTCCAAATGCAGTCTTGAAAGACTGCTATTATGCTGGCAAAACTTCTGCTGTTGCTCATCAACACAGGCAAGTAAGAGTTGGCCCAGAATACAAGATATCCAGTAACTACCTTTGGTTTGTTTTCTAACATTGGTTTGGGCACCTTTTGCATCATTTTGTTTTTGTATTTGTTGGTTAACTTCCTGACAGTTATTTATCACTCAGTTTTGATAAAAATTGGTGAATAGAAAGGAGAGAATTTGAGGTAACAGGGTACTAGAATGACTACTTCTTTTCAAATATGTTAGTTTTATATGTTCCATCTGTTTCTTTCTTCAAGGTGGACAAGTATATAAAAATGTAGATAGTTAAAGTGTAAAACACCAAACAAAGCTCCACAACTTTATAATGGTTATTCTAACTATATAGAAGTTTATTGAGCTGCATAGAGTTTAGGACTGGGCTAGTGTTTGATTGAGTGGCTACATTAATCTAGGTGTGTGAAACTCTGTGTGTGTGTGTGTGTGTGTGTGTGTGTGTGTGTGTGTGTGTGTGTGTATCACTACTTTCTGGACAGGCATAGCATATAAGAAAACATCTAGGATTTTTTGGATTTTTTACTGATTTTAAAGTAAACTTTTGCATTAGATACTTTTCTCATTGATGTGAAAAAGCACCTGATAAAAGAAAGAAAACCTAAAGAAAAATTATTTGGGTCACAGTTGAGGCTTCAGTATTTCAGTGCTGGAGAAATATAACAGCAGGGATGTGAGGTGACTGGTCACACTCAATCTGTAGTCAGAAAACAGAGGGACAGGAATGCTTNCTCTCTACTTACTCTCTCCTTTTTCTCCAGTCTGAGACCTCAGCACACAGGATGGCTTGGTCCACACTCAGATTGTGTCTTTCCATCTCAGTCAAACCTCCCTGTACTGGCAGTCACAGACTCATCCAGAGACTCATTTCTTGGGTGACTCTAAATCCTGATAGGTCAATAGTCAAGACTAACCCTCAGACTATTGAAATTCATCTATTATTTGTGGATAATTCCTTATGTTATATAAATAGAATTAATTTGCATTAGTACTGTCTCTTATACACATCTAGATGTGTATAAGAGACAGGACACAGGGAGGAGGGTCTTGGACCCGCCTCAAGTGAAAGTACCAGGCTCTGGGGACTCTGCATGGGAGACCTTGTGTGGGAGGAGGTGGGTTTGGGGATGGGTTTGTTGAGGGCCAAGGCTGGGGGGCAGGAGGAGGGAGCAGGGAGGAGAGGGGATTCTGTGGTTGGTATGTAAAATAAGAAAATCTTTTAATTAAAAAATAAATAAATAAAAAAAGAAAAACTGAAAGGTTTTCAAAAATGCAGTCATGGTATGTGTTAAGCAGATTAATAAACTGTTACAAATATTAAAAACTTATTTTACACAATGTCATAAATTGTCATGCTTAATTTATGAAATTGAGATATCTAATCTTTTTAAATACAGTAAATAAAATGATTCAGGTAAATTTCTCTGCACTTGCCTGATAATCAATGAAATTAATGTGCTCTGTAATTCATTTGGGGGATTTCAGCATTAGTATTTTTGTATTTTAATATTTATAAATGACAATTATCATGTGCAATAAAGTATAATGTTCCAATATGACTCAAAGAAAGACAATTGATATGAGAATAAGGTAAGTTGTGGGGAATAGTAATTTTGGTGCTACTTAGAGTAAAAGCTATTTTAACAAGTATGCTTTAAATATATTTTACAGGTAATTTGATTTATAATTCAAAAACAAATCATGAGGTATAATAATAATAATTATAAGACAGATGTTGTGCCTCGTGCTTGTTATCATAGCATTTTTGAGGTTGAGGCAGGGGGATTGCTGTNAGTTCCAGGCCAGCCTGGGTGACCTAGTGGTTTCTAATCTAACCTGAGNTACAGAAAGAGACCCTATTCAAAACAACAACTACAAAAGAATCATAGTGATCCAATTTCTGTCCTGTGTTCTTTGCTGTAGAGTGTGGTATGTTCACGGGCTCAGCATCTTCGGTGGCCATGGTTTTCCTCAAGCCTGCTGCACAGCATCTTCGCAGTACAAACCATTGGCCATCTTGGTGTTATTTCTGTGACCTACCAGGTGCCTGTTGCTCTGATTTGCTGAAAATTCTGTTCTCTGCATTTTAAATTTTTCACTTTCCCAAAGAGGTTCTTGAAAATCATTTTCATAGGAATGTGGGAATAAAATATAATCTTTTTTCTCTGAAACACCATTACTCCACCCCCTCATTTTAAAGACAAAACCACCTTTTAGTCAACTGCCTAAAAAAATCATGCAGTAGAGAAACAANGTTAAAAAGATTTGTCAACTTCAGTGAATAATTTTGTGNCCTACATGTGATTCTCATTTACTATTTACCAGATAAATGTGTAGACACAGACGGGACACCATGGGCTTCNTATGTTTCCAGAGTCGTCAGATCATCCAGAAATGTCTCCCACACAAAAAGAGCTTAAATTAAATTACTTCTTTCTGTAGAAAAATTACAAGCTCCATTTTTATCTTTTAACATAACATGTCCTGCATTAAAATGTAAGTTTGACAAACTTGGCATATTTTCTAATGTGGATTCTAGTGGGATCGAAGAGGAAGAGCAAAGCGAAATAGGGAGAGGTTTCAGTTAGGACATGGAAGGTTAAGTGTCCTCATGTGTCCCCTTGTGGCTGAATCCTTCTTCTTTAGAACTCAGATGACATTGCTGAGCCTCAGTTTCACTAATATTTCTCAATCTGCAGCTAATTTTTAAATCCACTTGCCAGTAGTTTAAAATGTGCTCTCCTAAAGCTGCCACACTGTCCTAAATTATGACTGAATGATCCTGAAAAGATAAACCGNGAGGACCTTNGAATTTTAAATAAGAAATCCTGGGCATTCCAAAAACATAATCCTTTATACTGAGAAAAACAGTCGAGTTTTGGTTAGATGGCTCAAAGTAATCTTGGTGGTGGAGTTCCATGGTTCTCCAAGGTCCATGCTGTGAGATGTACCAAGCTGACTCTTTGTTTGGATTTCTGATCCAGATTGTTGCAAAAAGCATCCTAATTAGTGCAGTTTTGTTAGTGTGAAGGTTATTTATAAAGGGATTGTCTTTGCGATAACACCTAAGAGAAACAACAAAGAAATTAATTAAAAATAAGAACAAAAGAGCACACTTTATATAGTAATTTCTCTGAAAATAGAAAGTTATGCTAATTTTATGAGACTTTCTTGAGGGCCATACAAGTAAAGACCAAGCGTTTGTTATTTGACCTAAACCCGCATCAGTGACAATATTTACATTTAGTTAAACAGATGCAGAACAATTTCAGAGATTTATTGAAGATGGGAAGTGGTAGGTAGAAATGCCGGTTAAGAATACAAGTGTAAACACTAAACTATGGACTTGAGATGTTAACGATCATCAGTATATGTTCATCGGCTCTAACACACGCTGCTATGCTGGGGGCTGTTGGTGATTAGGAAGGCCGTCCATGTGTGCGAATGAGGTAAATGGGAAATCACTTCTTTCAGTTCAGTTTCTCCATGAGTCTAAATCTTCTCTAAAAAATAATGTTATGTTAAAAATGTATAAACTAAAGGGCAAAGATGATTAATTTAGCAGTCTTATATATATGTATATATACTTATATATATACTTATATATATACTTTTATTCATGATTTAATTGACTTGAAAATTAAAATAGTTCAACTACTATAATTTATTTTGTAGACCTCTGTGTAGATGATTAAATGTAGATTAAATGCTAACTATTGTTTGAACAACTTATTAAGAGAAAATAAAGAAAACAATTACTGCAGTATTCACCTTGTTTTACTTTGAANAAATAAAACCTGTGCTGTTTGAATGTGTGCATGCATAATTCTTCAATTTCATAGATCTGGAAAGAATAGATGTCTCACCTCCTACTCTACTTTTGCTATCTGGTCCTTCTTTATTCAGGAGCATATAGCTACCTGGTAATATATGCTGAAATACAGCTGTATGTGTATCGCTAATGTGTGCATACAAACTTGTTTCCATTGCAGTAGTTTTATCTTAACATATGTAGGTGTACAGTATCATAAATACATATTAGTTTGTCATAGATTTAACTTAACAATAGCAATATGTCTGTGCCACTCTAC
The DNA here is from genome assembly GCA_001675575.1 of Neotoma lepida. NCBI lineage: Eukaryota > Metazoa > Chordata > Mammalia > Rodentia > Cricetidae > Neotoma > Neotoma lepida. Next base: position 24,463 of record LZPO01045032.1, on the reverse strand, counting down.
TGATTGGTTATTAAGTGTCTAATATACAATATTACTGGTAGAAATAAGGCTTTACTTTTTTCAAATTATGTTTTAGGCGAATACTCTTGCAGTTAGTATAATCATATACCAATAGTTTTTGTTAAAATTTATCTTCATATTATTTATTACGTAGATATCTGATGGCAATAGGGACTCTCTCAGTCCAGATGGACTTGACCCATGGAGTAAGGTACAAGACAACCCAATAATCATCAAAAGGCAACCTGATACAGTGGCTCAAATTTGCTTTCTTGTGATGACTATTAAAGACATGGACAAAGAGAGAATGAGCAAGAAAAAAAATAAGTTTATTTTTCAAAAAGCAGGGAAAACTAAGACTCCCATAGTAGAAGGGGTCTCTGTTGGCCATCAGATTATAAATATTTTTATAAGAATTATAGCAGGAATTAGAGAAACCGTGAGACAACTTTTATTAAGAATGGCTAATTTTCTGGGCCTACCATAGACCGAGGCAATGCGGTCTCACAGCCNATGTGTTTCTCTGTGCCAACTACAGAGATCTGTGCTACTCATCCAATTATGGGTGTGATCTCACATCATACTCATCCCTGTTGATTCTCTTTCTTGATGTTGGCTTAGTTGGCAGACATGGATCTTGGCTGGAAGTGGCAAGGAGCACCTGTAATGTAGCACTCTGAGAAACTGAGCTGGGAGGATTTCATGATTCAGAGAAGCCTGAGGTGCATGACAGGACTGTATTCAAAAATGCAAAATGCAAAAGCAAAACTCACTGCAAGAGAAACATTAATTAAAACAGTATTAAACAGACACACTACCCTCCAGATTTGCTTTATTTGGAGTGAGGGAAGCAGTGCTTGCATTCCTTACTTCCCGTTCCTGGTGGTTATTTGGCATTTCAGAGTAACAAGGAAGGATGGCCACAGATTCAAAAAAGAGAACTCGGAACCAGCAGGTTCTTTGGTTGCAATCAGAATAAAGCAACACAGAGATCATTGGCCTCAGCAAAAGCTGTCTGTCAATGGTACATCGATTAAAAACAATTATGCAATCAGTAAAATGTGCAAAAATATGAGACTTTATATCTGTGAGGAAGAGACAATGGACGGATATGAGCAGATTTGCATTTTACCCGGTATGTTTGGAGAAAAAGATATTCTCCTTGGATGGACGGACCCATTACATGCTGAGATTCTTTTTCCCTGTGGAAATATTTTTTAAATATATTCATCTCTCCTGAGGGAAGATTTTGAGAGCCAATCAACACAGAATTTTAAGATATGCAACCCTGAGTGCTAAGTGCTGCATTTGCACACTATAGAGAGTAGTGACAGACAGTTAAACCATTGGCCACATCACTTCATCCAGTTTCCTAATGAAGAGCAAAGGGAAACCTACTGTGAAGGATGTGAAGGAAATGTAAGATTTCTAAAAAGAACTAAGAGTGTATAAATAAAACCCATGTTGTAAATATGCAAAGCTTACATTCATTGTGGATCATTACTGGGGTCATTTTTCCTCAATACTTTGGCCAGTAAGGATCCCTTTCTTTGCCCATCACCCACCGCTAAATGAAGCTTTTCTGGTCAAGGCTGAGAGCCATAGCTATCTTGAAGCTTCAAGAATGGTTTACTTTTGGTGGTNGAATTTTAAATAAGAAATCCTGGGCATTCCAAAAACATAATCCTTTATACTGAGAAAAACAGTCGAGTTTTGGTTAGATGGCTCAAAGTAATCTTGGTGGTGGAGTTCCATGGTTCTCCAAGGTCCATGCTGTGAGATGTACCAAGCTGACTCTTTGTTTGGATTTCTGATCCAGATTGTTGCAAAAAGCATCCTAATTAGTGCAGTTTTGTTAGTGTGAAGGTTATTTATAAAGGGATTGTCTTTGCGATAACACCTAAGAGAAACAACAAAGAAATTAATTAAAAATAAGAACAAAAGAGCACACTTTATATAGTAATTTCTCTGAAAATAGAAAGTTATGCTAATTTTATGAGACTTTCTTGAGGGCCATACAAGTAAAGACCAAGCGTTTGTTATTTGACCTAAACCCGCATCAGTGACAATATTTACATTTAGTTAAACAGATGCAGAACAATTTCAGAGATTTATTGAAGATGGGAAGTGGTAGGTAGAAATGCCGGTTAAGAATACAAGTGTAAACACTAAACTATGGACTTGAGATGTTAACGATCATCAGTATATGTTCATCGGCTCTAACACACGCTGCTATGCTGGGGGCTGTTGGTGATTAGGAAGGCCGTCCATGTGTGCGAATGAGGTAAATGGGAAATCACTTCTTTCAGTTCAGTTTCTCCATGAGTCTAAATCTTCTCTAAAAAATAATGTTATGTTAAAAATGTATAAACTAAAGGGCAAAGATGATTAATTTAGCAGTCTTATATATATGTATATATACTTATATATATACTTATATATATACTTTTATTCATGATTTAATTGACTTGAAAATTAAAATAGTTCAACTACTATAATTTATTTTGTAGACCTCTGTGTAGATGATTAAATGTAGATTAAATGCTAACTATTGTTTGAACAACTTATTAAGAGAAAATAAAGAAAACAATTACTGCAGTATTCACCTTGTTTTACTTTGAANAAATAAAACCTGTGCTGTTTGAATGTGTGCATGCATAATTCTTCAATTTCATAGATCTGGAAAGAATAGATGTCTCACCTCCTACTCTACTTTTGCTATCTGGTCCTTCTTTATTCAGGAGCATATAGCTACCTGGTAATATATGCTGAAATACAGCTGTATGTGTATCGCTAATGTGTGCATACAAACTTGTTTCCATTGCAGTAGTTTTATCTTAACATATGTAGGTGTACAGTATCATAAATACATATTAGTTTGTCATAGATTTAACTTAACAATAGCAATATGTCTGTGCCACTCTACTGATTGGTTATTAAGTGTCTAATATACAATATTACTGGTAGAAATAAGGCTTTACTTTTTTCAAATTATGTTTTAGGCGAATACTCTTGCAGTTAGTATAATCATATACCAATAGTTTTTGTTAAAATTTATCTTCATATTATTTATTACGTAGATATCTGATGGCAATAGGGACTCTCTCAGTCCAGATGGACTTGACCCATGGAGTAAGGTACAAGACAACCCAATAATCATCAAAAGGCAACCTGATACAGTGGCTCAAATTTGCTTTCTTGTGATGACTATTAAAGACATGGACAAAGAGAGAATGAGCAAGAAAAAAAATAAGTTTATTTTTCAAAAAGCAGGGAAAACTAAGACTCCCATAGTAGAAGGGGTCTCTGTTGGCCATCAGATTATAAATATTTTTATAAGAATTATAGCAGGAATTAGAGAAACCGTGAGACAACTTTTATTAAGAATGGCTAATTTTCTGGGCCTACCATAGACCGAGGCAATGCGGTCTCACAGCCNATGTGTTTCTCTGTGCCAACTACAGAGATCTGTGCTACTCATCCAATTATGGGTGTGATCTCACATCATACTCATCCCTGTTGATTCTCTTTCTTGATGTTGGCTTAGTTGGCAGACATGGATCTTGGCTGGAAGTGGCAAGGAGCACCTGTAATGTAGCACTCTGAGAAACTGAGCTGGGAGGATTTCATGATTCAGAGAAGCCTGAGGTGCATGACAGGACTGTATTCAAAAATGCAAAATGCAAAAGCAAAACTCACTGCAAGAGAAACATTAATTAAAACAGTATTAAACAGACACACTACCCTCCAGATTTGCTTTATTTGGAGTGAGGGAAGCAGTGCTTGCATTCCTTACTTCCCGTTCCTGGTGGTTATTTGGCATTTCAGAGTAACAAGGAAGGATGGCCACAGATTCAAAAAAGAGAACTCGGAACCAGCAGGTTCTTTGGTTGCAATCAGAATAAAGCAACACAGAGATCATTGGCCTCAGCAAAAGCTGTCTGTCAATGGTACATCGATTAAAAACAATTATGCAATCAGTAAAATGTGCAAAAATATGAGACTTTATATCTGTGAGGAAGAGACAATGGACGGATATGAGCAGATTTGCATTTTACCCGGTATGTTTGGAGAAAAAGATATTCTCCTTGGATGGACGGACCCATTACATGCTGAGATTCTTTTTCCCTGTGGAAATATTTTTTAAATATATTCATCTCTCCTGAGGGAAGATTTTGAGAGCCAATCAACACAGAATTTTAAGATATGCAACCCTGAGTGCTAAGTGCTGCATTTGCACACTATAGAGAGTAGTGACAGACAGTTAAACCATTGGCCACATCACTTCATCCAGTTTCCTAATGAAGAGCAAAGGGAAACCTACTGTGAAGGATGTGAAGGAAATGTAAGATTTCTAAAAAGAACTAAGAGTGTATAAATAAAACCCATGTTGTAAATATGCAAAGCTTACATTCATTGTGGATCATTACTGGGGTCATTTTTCCTCAATACTTTGGCCAGTAAGGATCCCTTTCTTTGCCCATCACCCACCGCTAAATGAAGCTTTTCTGGTCAAGGCTGAGAGCCATAGCTATCTTGAAGCTTCAAGAATGGTTTACTTTTGGTGGTNTCCTATATTTTACCNAAATTGCTGATGTGTTTCAGTGGCTCNGGTGGAAGTCTCAGGTGTCCTTTAAATCTCTCTGAGTGCTTTGTCTCTATGAATTTCCACAATGCTGTATTTATTGATTTTTCTAGTAAGTTATTTAAATTTTAACTCACTCTTTATGGGACCTATAAGATAAGTTTCTTTCATACAAAATTATTTCTTATGGAAAAATTTTTAAATTTGTACTTGAATTAAAAACACAAAGTAAAATCCTCAGATACAAACATCTAATCTACTGTACAAACAAATATTTAAATTGGTAATTGGAAGATAAAAGAAATTCAATCTCATCAAATTTTAGTCTTTGCCTTAAAATTTAATTATCCAGAGGATTTGATAAACTGATCTAAACTATAGATGCCTGAGAGAAAGGATATTGCATGAATAAAAGTCATGCATTTTGTGAAAAGAAAAGCATATTTATTTTTTACATTTTTGAGGAAGTAAATAACTGTATGATTAATATATACTTAAAATTTAGAACCTAGAAATAACTATATAATAAATCACTTTCTGATTTATTTTAATTTTTATCTTAGACCAATAAGATATTAGAGTATTTCTTAATATATTATAAATATAACTTCAATCTTGTAATATGTATTCATTAGACACAATATAATTTATTAACATTTTATTAAACATTTTATAATCATTCCTTTCACCAGATATTTTCCATTGGAATAAATGATCTTTTTCACATAAACTCTTACTAGATGGAAGGATTAAACTCAAAGTTGTGCCACTAAGAAATTATTTAACACTATAAATGTTCATATTTATTTGTAAACATTACATAGAGCATTTATCATTTCGAATATGCTCACATGGAGGGCACCCCTTGGCTTGGACCTCTGCCTCCTCAGATTTTGTAAACTATGGAGCCTCTGGGATATGTGGGAACCTGACCANAGGCCACGAAACTCACTGGGGTAAACAACAGTTGCTGGTACACGAAGAGGGGAAGCTTCTAAAGCAAATGTCGCCCCAGTGCTGGCCTTGGCTTGACATGNCCAGCCTTCAGCCAAGTGCAGTGCCAGGCAGTATTGTGGAAGCAAGAACAGTGGACTCCAACTGCTCTCACCAGGTCCAGTCAGCACAGTCAATAGGAGTCCAGGAGGAGAGGACGTGGAAAGAAGTGCCCCAGTGGTTTTTCCTTTTTCTGTTTTTTTTTTAAACTGTATTTTGTACTGTTTTATTTTGCTTCAACTATCCTTTATAGTTCTATGTTTTCATTTCTCTTCTTTTATCTATNTATTATTTATATATCNCTCTTTATGATGGGGACTCGTGTAAAGCCATAAAGGTGCGGGCCTAATATAGATGAAAAAATTCTGGCAATGAAAATAATTTAATGGTAAGTTATAATGAGAGTTTCTCACTTGAGCTCATCAGAAAATCACAGATAATTATATATTGATATAAATTATAAAATATTGATATTTTAAATCACTCTATCCTTGAATTTCNGATCATACCAAAATTTTAATCACATTCCAAATCTTTCAGGAATATGGAAATCANNAAAAAAAGCAGTTAAGTTAAAAGATTAAACATTCAGACAAACAGCCAAGTATAGCACTGAGTTAGANCAGGGTTTGGGGACTTCACAATGATTTCATATGCTATGTCTATGCCCTCAAAAACTCATGGTGGGATTAAATTGGCATTTTAAACCATGTTGACAAGTCAGAATTTGAAAGATAACTACATCATGATTTTATTGTCCTCATGGGTGAAGAGGGTCAGTCACNGCAAGAGTGAGGCTTGAGTGGCAGATCAGTTTTAGGAGGGGCTGCTTGCCCCCTTGTCCTTCTGTCTCAGCCATGCTTACTTGTCCCTTAGCAGTGTTGTGACACAGAATGACAGCACTCACTAGATACTGGCAACAAGTTCTGAGACTTCTCAGTTCCAGAATTGCATTCCATATGATTTATGTTTAAAGTGAATAGATGGAACTTGAAAATATTGCACCAAGTGACCCAGAAAGACACTGTGTTCTCTCTTATCTGTGGATCCTAGTTCTGAATCTTTATATGTGACTAAAAACCTGAAGTCACTGCAAAAGTCAGGAAAGTAAAACAGGGAAACATGGTGGGGAGAAGGGGCTTTCGAGACAGGGATATTAGGACACAGGTACTGTAAATGGAAATATAAGAAAAAATGGGAGTTTTCATTTGCAGAGAGGGAGAGAAGGCAATAGTAAGTGAGAGGCAAGCAGAGAGGAAGAAAAGAACAGTAACCCCTGATGCGTTAGCTGGCTTTCTGGATCCCATTACCTGTATTCGGACATCTTGCTCACCCTTGATGCAGCGGGGAGGGGCTTGGTCCTGCCTCAACGGAATGTACCAGGCTTTGCTGTCCCCCCATGGCACAACTTACCCTGTTGGAGGAGGGGATGAAGGGTGGGTGGGGTGAGGGAATGTGTCTGGGGAGGGAATGGGAGGAGGGATGAGAGGGGGACCTGTGGTTGGTATGTAAAATGAATAAAAAAATTTTAAAAAATAAAAATATAAAACCACAAAAAGAATGATTGAATATCATATAAGAAAACATTATTTTATGTTTACTTAAAGGCACATACATAAGTGTATAATGTACAGGTATAAATAATTTAAATAAAGTTATGCTNCTTAGTGTTATAATGTTCACCACAAGAGCTATAAACATGACAAAAACCCCAGTACCAAGCATTTCCAAGAGAGGAAACGTCACTCTCAGAGACTCCCAAAACAATACAAGCTATTGGCACTGCTTTAGATGCCTCTCTGAATTTGAAGATAAGACCCTGTTGCTAAAGACAGCACAAACTTTGGGCACAGGAGTTGGAAGAACTGAGACTGAAATGACCTAGAACTCGGAGAGTAACTGGCTCTTGTAACACACTAAAGTGCTGTGCTTACTGCTGAGTGACAAGAGCAACCAGTCTCTCTCAGGAATTCTGGGATAGCAGTAAAAAGTAGACTAAAACATTTCGTCATTTGGTAAAGACACATTCAACATCAACTTTATCTCAAAAAGAACAAAATGGAGAAAGGATGGAAGATGAGACAGGTAAAAGGTATTTCTATAAACAATAAATATAGAAAAAACTGAATTGAGTATTTATATGTCACATCATGACTAACTAAAAGAAATTAGGATACTAATTTTTAATATTTCTAAGCATCTCCAATGCCTTCAAAACCTTTTAAAGTGTTGACAGTTACTTTAGTTGCTTAGGTTAGCTGACATTAGCATAAGTAAATTGCTTCTGTTCTAGAATTCACCTTGAAGCCATTTTTGAATTTGTAATTCCCTGTCCTCTGGTAATCAAATCATATTTAATTGAAAAATCAGAGGAAACCAATAGGTTACTCCTGAGTATTCAGTATGATCTTATATTTCTGAGTAGGTAATAATTTTCATTATGTAACCAATTAACATCACATTCTATGAAATTCAACTCTATGCCAAAATGGTCAGGGGGCTATCTTGGGTAATAATTTATCATTTGTTGTGTTTTGTCTATTTGTATTGACTTCATCTANAATTTCAATCAGAGCCCCTTAAAACTCCCTCTAATGGAAACTAGGCTGCCAGCAGTTCATCTGCCATTTCAACAGGGATCTTTCTGAGCACCAGCAGCAAATACACTTAGCATTTTGATATCAAAACTTCTTTAAGGATTTCTTTTAATTACATCTTAACATTTGCTGTATGAGTGACAGTGAGGTTTTCATGGGTTTATTTTAGAAAATAATAAGCAATATAAACAGAAAAAGGACAAATATTTTAGACACTCATTTCCTCTATGTCTCATAGTGACTGAAACAAGTAGTCATTAAGTATGTGCTTATAGAAAGAGCAGGAATCTGTAGAGTAGGTGGCACGCCTTCCTCCAGCATGTATTCACTTGTTGTGGTTTTATTTTTCCAGGTGTCTTACAAGTCCGAGTAGCTACAGTTTTGTTTCTTGGGTTTTTTTAGATATGTAAAGTTTTCTTCTTTATTTTAGAAACATTGTAAACTGTAGGCATGGAAAGTAAGTATTCCAAAGTTCTTTTCAAAATAAAATGAGTAGAAGGGCTTCCAAATTCTAGCATGGTGTTCTTTCAGGTTATTAATATGTTTTGTACAAGATATAAAACAGCCAAGCATCTGCTACACAGAAGTCTTCCTTCCCATCACATCAGTTGTACAGAAAAGGCTCTGAGGCCTGAGCATCTGTCACACCTGTGGAAGCACTTGCCAGTTTTTTCAAATGTTAATTCATGCTTAAAAGATGGTTTTGTCACAGACAACTTACATGTGAGTAGGTTACTGCAACTATCTTCAAGAAATGCTATGGAATAATCCTTTTGTACACTGTGAAGATGTGTTGCTGTCATTGGCTTAATGAAGAGCCAACTGGCAAGTAGCTAGGCAGGAAGAGGTTAGGCAGGAGAGCCAGACTGAAAGAATGCTGAGAAGAGAGTGGAGTCTGGAGTCACCAGTCAGATGGAGAGGGAGCAAGACATCCAAGAGGACAGGTAAATGCTGCAAGTCATATGGCAACATGTAGATTGATAAAATGAGTTAATTTAAGTGGTAAGGGCTAGTTAGTAACAAGCCTAAGCTATCAGCCAAGCATTTATAATTAATAATAAGTCTCTGTGTGGTTATTTGGGAGCCAGCTGGTGGGACAGAGCTGACTGGTGGAACAGAATATTCTGTCTACAAAGAACATATCAGCCAAACACCCAAGTTTTAATAATAAATTGTTTCTTAGATATTCCTTCAAGTCAAAACAGTGTTTCATGATAAAAGAGGCTACTTTCTTTTTCAACTCACATGAACCCATAGCTATCCTTACAGCATATTGCAGTGTACAGAGATGTTTTTTGAACCCACAGCCACCCTTGCAGCATAGTGAAGTGTACAGAGATGCTTTTTGAACCCACAGCCACCCTTGTAGCATACTGCAGTGCACAGGAATGTTCTTTGAACCCACAGCTATCCTTGCAGCATAGTGCAGTGTACAGAGATGTTTTTTGAACCCACAGCCACCTTGGCAGCATAGTGCAGTGTTACAGAGATGATTCCTGTCTTGGGCAAAGTTAACTAGAAACATGCTTCAGGTGGAGGGTTCATAAAATTAATACTGGCTTTAATTATTTTTCATCTTTGTAGTTCTTAAACTATTGTTTTCAGTGAAATTGCTTTTAGTGCTTATGAATAGAAGATAGAGAAAGTAACAGGACTGTTTGATAGGATGTTGTGACTGTTCTCATTGATGGTGAGATAGCAGAAAAGAGTCATAAGTGCAAAGGACAGGAAGGTTGTGAGTAACTATGACATGAGATTCAACAGCACTATTCTATCCTATTTCACTGTGTAGAAAATGAACTTTCTATAGAAAATACATGCTGATAAAAAGCTTGGCAACTAATAATCTTTTGAATGTTATATTTCTTATACAACCTTTATATGTGTTATCTCTGATCATTGCACTAGTTTCAATTTTGCAGAATGGTCATTTTTAAGAATTTTCTAGAAGGAAAACCAGAAGAAGGAAGGAATGCAGGAAGGAAGGAAGGGAGGGAGGGAAGGAGGGAGGGAGGGAAGGAAGAAGGGAGGGAGAAAGGAAGGAAAGGAAGATGGGAGGAAGGGAGGAAGGGAGGAAGGAAGGAAGGAAGGAAGGAAGGAAGGAAGGAAGGAAGGAAGGAAGGAAGGAAGGAAGGAAGGAAGGAAGGAAGGAAGAAAGGAAGGAAGGAAGGTAGGTATTAAGAAGGTTAGGGGAAACGTAGGAAGAAGCAAAGGAAGATTCCGTGACCCATCCAGTCAAGTAGCTTTCCTTGAGTTGGTTCCTTTAGATTCATTCTCTGTTTCCCTCCTCCCAAATTGAATTTAAACCATTGATATGAGTGTGATTAGTATATTTCATTTTTTTCATATTAAAATGCCAGTAGGCATAATTACAGTATGATTTTTCTTAAACATTGCAAACCACTGGCCATTTTCTCACAGAAGTCTTTTCTCACATGTGCATTCCATCAAATGATGCAGCTCTTCCTTTCATCTGACAGGTGACACTTCCTCTACCTTTGCTTCCTTCTGCTTCCAAACATCAAAGAACCCTGGGCTCTCTGCAAAATTAGCAACACTTTCTCTCTTTGACACTGGTTTTTACTTTATCATTTTTCATCTAAACTATAAGAAAAATCAAAAGCAATCAGAGATGTTAGTTTTCTCTGCGCTCTTACCCCTGGAAAAAGTCATGAACACAGGAACCGGGAAGGGAGAGCTTTATCGACAGATAGGGAGAGATACAGAAAAGATGTGCTCAGGCCTGTAAGAAGCACGTAGAAAGAGAGAATGGGGTAAGCGGGACCTGCCTTTTAAGGACTGGCCCACACATGTGCACTTGGATCTGCGTGGCTACTCCATGCATGCGCAGATTACATGGTCACACTATGCGTGCTAACTATGAACTACTCGACCACGTAGTGCATGGGTTTACTTGGGGGGTGAGGGAGAGGCAAGGGAGGGGCGTGACTATCATTCTAGACTCTTGGTCTTTATAAAAAATGGCGGATGAGAGGGTATTGGGGCATCGTGTTTCTTGAAAACTGCTTCCAGCTGACTTGGTGGACGTCGATTGACTCTTGGGTGAGGGTAGAAGGGGGCTTCTGAGGTAGTCAGGTGTCCTGGGATGGTGGGCTGCCATCTACTGTCCTGGAGCTGTCCATCTGTCCTGGCTTGGGGCTCTGTTGCTGCTTATGTCTGGGATGCTTGTGTCTGGGAGAGCACATCTGGATGTTCCCAGTGGTCCTCTGCCTCTGGCCCTATGGCGGTCCTGTAACAACTAGCTGGGTGCTTAATTGGGAGTGGAAACCAGGAAAGAAAATTCTGTGAGTTGGGACCTCACTGTTCTGCAATTGGTGGCAGGTCAGTGGATCCTGGTATCCTCTGGAACTTATGAAAGCAGAGACCACCTCAAGTGAAAGTACCAGGCTCTGGGGACTCTGCATGGGGGGTGGGAGGAGGGAGGAGGGAGGAGAGGGGGTTCTGTGGTTGGTATGTAAAATAAAATCTTTTAATAAAAAAAATAAAATAAAATAGAGCAGAGCCCTGTCTGTGTGACTGTGTGAAGAGAGATTTTTGTGGGTTGGAGGTGAAGTGAAAGGCTTTAGATGGGACAGGTGAATCCAGTGAGGAAAGTCCTAGAGCTTGGCAGCTGTTGAAGTTACAAGAATTACCTTGAAGGGTCCCTGCCATTTAAGAGAAATGGGTGAGGGGCACTGGCCTAGAGGAGAAAGAAGAACCTGATCGCCAATGTGGATTGGGGGTGGGCGGGAACTGTCACATGGCTGAGGTAAGAAATGCTCTTCGAAGTTCTATAGAATAGACCTGAGATGACAGAGTAGAGGAGTTAACAGGCTATCTGGAAGAGATAACCAAAAGGTTACCTTTTTGACTCCTGAATAAGGAGTTCAGCAGCCACTAGGGCATGAATACAGGGTGCCCATCCCTGAGTGGTAAGATCTAGTTTCTTTGAAAGGTATGCTACAGATGCAAAGGAAGGTCCCAGCTGATGCCCTAGGGTTCCAAGGGCAAATCCCTCCCTTCCTATTACATAGAGGGAGAAAGGACAAGTTAGATCTGGAAGATGAAGCACTGGAGCCTGAAGGAGAGCCTGTTGGAGCTTCTGAAAAGGTTTAGTAACAGGGTGAAGAAGGGGCTCATGAGGGGAGCCATTAGTCGCCTCATATAAGAGGTGAGCAAGAAGAGAAAAGGATGAAACCAAAGACCGTAGAAAGCCAGCTATTCCTAGGAAAGACAGAATCTCCTGTTTAGTAGAAGGGACTAAAAGAAACTGAATTAGGTGCTTTCTATCTACAGTAATAGCCTTGTGAGTTGGAGTAATAGTTAGACCCAAATAGGTGACCTGGGGAGTGGACAGCTGAGCTTTAGAAGGGGATACTCTATAACCTCAGCTAGATAAGAAATTTAGGAGAGCAGAGGTGTTAGTTTGGCTAAGTTGTAATGAAGGGCAGCAGAATAGAATGTAATCTGCATACTGTATTAGCTTAGAGTCAGGGAGAGACAGAGAGAGCAGGTCAGAGGCCCGAGCCTGACCAAAGAGGTGTGGACTGTCCCTGAATCCCTGTGGCAGGACAGTTCAAGTCAGCTGTGTAGACAGATGAGTGTTGGGGTCAGTCTAGGTGAAAGCAAAGATATTTTGAGACTGAGGGCTGAGAGGAATAGAAAAGAAAGTATCCTTGAGGTCTAAAACTGAGAAGTGAGAAGTTCCTCCTAAAGGGATAGTGGACAGGAGAGTATAGGGGTTAGTCACTACTGGATGGAGGGGGACCACTGGAGAATTAATGAGCCAGAGGTCTTGAACCAGGCGGTAGGTTCCATTAGACTTTTTAACTGCCAGTATAAGGGTGTTAAAGGGTGAAGAGGTTGAGCGGAGCAGCTTTTTCTTGAGAAGGTCAGAAATGATGGGCTTAAGTCCTCTTAGGCTCTGGAGTGAGAGAGAATATTGAGCTTGAGTAACATACCTAGTAGAGTCCTGCAACTAGATAACAATAGGGGGCTGGTGCCTAGCAATAGAAGGGTTCTGGGTGTCCCAGACCTTGGGGTCCACCCGAGAGGCTGGCAGGGGAAATGAACTGTTAGGGTTAGTAGGGTGGGTGGCTAGGAGGAGGAGGAGAGGAGCTGCTGACGAGTCTGGAGTGAGACAGATGTGGGGAGCAAATGAAATAGAGGCTCCCAGTTTGGCTAAAACATCTCTTCCCATTAGAGGTATAGGACAGGTTGGCACCACTAAAAATATGTGTGTAAAAGGAATGCCCCTAAAAATATAATTCAGTGGTGAAGTCTGATAAGGTAGGTAAGATTGTCCTACTACCCCAGGGAGCCGAGAAGGAAAAGTCAGACCCCAAAACTCTCTCAGGACTGAATAGGTGGCTCCAGTGTCCACAAGAAAAGAGATGGATCACCCAGCCACTATTATGATTACCCTGGGTTCCCTGTGTGAGATGGGCATGGCTGGGCTGGGAACCGGGCAGCTTCAATCATCCTCCTTCAAAGCTAAACCCAGGAGGTCTGCTGGGGGTTGATCCTGATTTGTTGACCCCATGCCACCAGGTGCATGGGGGCAATCGATGGGCCAATGCCCCTATAGGTGGCACCTCAGACAAGGCCCTGGTGGTGGCCTGCGGGGGGCCTGGCGGTGAGCAGTGCAAGCCCGAGCCCAGTGACCTTCTTGCCCACACTTAAAGCAGGGACCTGGCGGCTTTTGGGGAGCCGATCGGACAGCTTGTGCCAGCATTTGGTATTTTTGTTTTGGGGCCTTCTCATCTCTCCCACGATATACCTTAAATGCCACTGCTAATTGCTCAGCCTGTGGGGTCAAGGTGCCTCTCTCCAAATGTTTAAGCTTAGCCCTAATGTCAGGGAAGCTCTGTGAGACAAAATGGGTCATAAGTAACTAACTGCCTGCCCTCTGGACTTTCAGGATCTAAGCTGGTATATTGAAGGAGGGCCTTTGTAAGCCATTCTAGGAAATTGGATGGATTTTCATTCTTATCTTGAATTATAGTTCTTAACTTTTCATAGTTTACTGGCTTTAGGGCAGCCTTACAGAGGCCTGCCAGGAGGCAGGTGATGAATCTATCTCTGGCTAGAGACTCCTCCGAGTATTATAATCCCAGTGTGGGTCTATGTCTGGAACTGCCTCAGCCCCTGGTGGGTGGGCAGGGTTAGTCTGGTGTGTCTCATCTGCATGTGTCCTTGCCTGTTCCCAAACACGGCTCCTCAGGAAGTAGATTATTAGAAAGTATCATATATACATCCTGAAAGGTGAGACACATAAGATTGAGTGATATATTGAAATAGTCTAATAAAGGAAGTAGAATTAGACTCTAAACGCAATAACTCAAGGCCAATGTGGTGATATTTTATTTGTCTTCCCTAATGAAATTTATCTGAGGGTCAGAGGAAAAACGGGGCTGCCAGCCACTAATAGAAAAACAATAGCCATGCAAGTTAGCACACGCCCTTAATCCATTTGGTTCTCTGTGACTCCAAGGTCACATGGGGAACTAGCAGTAGGAGGTGGTGGCACACGCCTTTAATCCCAGCATCAACCTTAGAGTTCTGAAGATCCATGCAGACAAGACAGGAAGTGATGTAGCTTGGGAGGATGGGAAATTAGTTAACAGATGGACAGGTATAACAAGCCAGGTTGGACCGGAAGGCTCGCTCTTTCCTCCGCTTCAATCCTGGGAAGTAGAGGCAGCCTTAGTGAGTGGTGGCTTGCTCCTAATTCCTCTGATCTCTGTCAGATTTTCACCCTTATTTCTTGTTCCGCGTGTTTATTAATAAGACTGGTTAGAAGTTCTTCTTACAGGCCAAGGTCCCAGATGCAAGGCCAAGGTATATAAAAAGAAAAAAACTCAATGAACCAAAGCCAAGGTCCCGGACACGAGGCCAAGGTACATAAACTAAAAAGAAAGAAAATGCAATGACCCAAGGTCAAAGTTCTGGGTGTCCCCAGGACTAAGAATGGGTCTATAAATGGGCACAGGCCACCGCCACACTTTGCCAAGCGGGGGTGGGGGCCTAGGCTGGGACAGGTAGGGACTCCCTGGGAGTCCTACAGCATTTACTGCCTCGTCAGGTCAGTGAAATGTATAGTCCCTACGCAGCCAGAGGATGCAGCGAGTCCGACAACAAGAGGTATATCCCTAAGTGCACATGTGGAAAATGGATAGAACCCTGAGCCAGTGTTAGGGATTGGCCATAGCCAGTGAAGGCCGGGGCCGGGGGCGCCCCCAGTCTCAGGGACACCAGTGGGGTGCCGGACGATCAACCGTCATCCTCACGGGTCCAAGAGGCTGTTTATGCTGGCTGAAAAGGGTTAACTCACTGATCAGAGGGCTGATGTTGAGTGGAGAAGTCCGTGGGCCAGGCAAATGGAAGACAGGCTGTTGTGGTCGGGGCAGAACCTCAGCACAGGTTCCCAGTTGCAAAANGGTGGGAGGGTCTGTTTGGCACGGCACCAGAAATGTTAGTTTTCTCAGCACTCTTACCTCTGGAGGAAGTCACGAACACGGCAACTATAAAGGGAGACTTTTATCGAGGAAGAGGGAGAGAGACAGAAAAGACATGCTCAGGCTTGTAAGAAGCACGTAGAAAGAGAGAGTGGATAAACGGGACCTGCCTTTTAAGGACTGGCCCGTGCATATGCGCTTGGGTCTGCATGGCTACTCCATGCATGCGCAGATTATGTGGTCACGCTGCACATGAACTACGAACTACACGACCACGTAGTGCACGGGTTTACTTGAAGGGGGGTGAGGGAGGGGCAAGGGAGGGGGGTGACTATCAAGAGAGCCTTTAAGATAGTTATAATGGGTTGACTATTAATTATCTTAATTGTGCAACTCATCAACTTTGAGGCAGTACCCACTTGGATTGGGAACTAAATGGAGAAGTTTATTAATTTTAATGCTTCTGCACTTAAGGCCTGAAAACATTCACAAACACTGTCTTTTAGGTATTTAAGATAAGTGTACATGAAAGGCAGAAATTTCTCCTCTGGCATACCTCCAGTCTTTGTAAGTAACTATTCTATATAATCTTTCCAAAGGGCATAACTTTTAGATTCAGGTTAATATTGCTCTAAAATTTTATCATAGTTGTAATATGAAAGGAAGTTTTTCTCCCCACATTACCTGTAGAGATAAATAAGCCAAGAGAATAATCAGGNAGGAAGTCACCAATTTCAAGTGTTGAGTAGAATCTAAAGATTATATCATTAAGAATTTGGCAGGCAGATGAGAGATGATGAGAATTGGATACTCAGATGTGTCTGTGTAGTCCCTAAATTACTTTGCATGGTGTTGGGTCTTATCGTTGTGGCCTTGCCTATGTGAAGACTTCAGAGACTGATAGGTGGTTCCTCTTCATACCTGGTACCTTGATTCACACTCACTTAGGCTCACTGTGGCAGCCCCATATTACACAACACTTGGAAATCAAAGAACACAATTCCTCTACTGTTGCATTGACTGCACTTTATCTGCATGAGTTCACTAGAGTGACCACATGCACACTATATTCAACAGGAATTTACAGATGTCCTATACTCAAAATCAGAGACACATATAGGAGCTGCCAGTGAACCTGTCCTGCCTATGAATGTTACATCAGCAGCTTAGGCATGTGCTGTGCAATCCTACAAGCACCTCATGAGGCTTTGCGAGACAATATGACATCACCAACACATAGAACAAAAGTCAGCACACCTTTATAAGCAAAAGCCTAGAATGTACCACCAGGTGAAAATATCTTATGATAAATTTTATCCTGAAAATGACCTGCCCAAACATACAAATAACAATAAGGTGCTGGAAGAATCATGAAGGAACATGGGGCAGCAGAGGTGCGTAAACTCTCTTTAGAAGAAAAATAACCATCTAGCAACAAATCGTGAAGAAGATATCAGTAAATTGCCTGAAAAATAATTCAAAATATTGATTTTAGAAAAACTCAGAGGGATTAAAAAAAAGCAGCCTGATGAAACACTGAGAAGACACCATATGAAGTGAGTGGGGAATTGGTAAAGAGACAGAAAGAGGAGAAAATGGAGCCCAACAGAAATCCTTCAACTAAATAGCTCAATAAATATTTTTAAAAGCACAGTTAAGAACCTCAGCAACAAAATGAGGCAGACAGAAAAAAATAAGTTCTAAATTTGATGACAGGCATTTTGAAATAACACAGTAAGATAAGAAAAAAAAAGACATGGAAATTCTGGAGAAAGTCTCTGAGATTTATAGTTCACCTGTCAGTGAGCAACCTCAGATATTGTCGGTATTCCAGAAAGAAAGAAAAGGGGAGTGTCAGAGACAGGAAAGAACATGTACTCATGGCTGAGAACTTTGCAAATATAGTGGAAGATAAAGAGAAAAGTTCCAGAAAGCTCAAAAGACTGTGAGTGAAATGAAATAATCTGGCCTACAAGGTATTTGTAAGTTAAACAATGAAGTGAAACCAACAAGCTAAGGATAAAATGAGTGAAGATTAGGCAAAAAATTCACAAATGTACTGGATTAAATGAGAGTCACAAAACAAATAAAAAAAAATTCTCTAACATCTACAATAAATACCATGGTATGAAAAAATTAGTTCAGAGCCACTGAGAGCTAATCATGATGTTCCCTTATTACATTTAATTCAAAGGCACAGATTTATTTAGATGCCAAAGGAAAAATGATCTGTGAAGTTGTACAGAAGTAATGAAATCTTTGCTACACTGGAGCAACCAATCTATAGGTCATGTTTAAGATGTTTTATGGTGTAAAATGCATCATCTATATGAAGTACACAGCAACAAATCTCAAATGTAACTGCATTTGAAATACATCTAGGATTGTGTCCCCTTACAGGTATCACAGTAGGACTGTAGTATTATTAGAAGACAAATTACAGGATTGTCTCACCATCTAAGCATCACAGTAGGACTACAGTGACACTAGAAGACAAATTATAGGGTGCTCTCATCATGTAGGCATCACAGTAGGACTGCAGTAATAAATTAGAAGACAGATTATAGGGTTNTCTCACCTTACAGCCATCACAGTCGGACTGCAGGAATCCTAGAAGACAAATTAATATCCCCTCATTCATAATACCAAAATTCAAATGCAACAAGCATGTAATTGTTGAGCTGGTCTCTATCCTGTTTTCTAAGAAGCCAAGGAAAAGTAATATGTTATGAATAGAGTAGTAGCTGTTGATTTAGATATCTTATACTATGTAGAAGTTTGTGACATAGGCCAGTTGAACAGGCATTGCGATTATGGTCACAGCTCCTAATTTAAAATAGTTGTATTGTCAAAAATCATCTAAAGGCAGTGGATGCAGTGTCTAAAGAAATGAATTTGCTATTTCAGAAAATTTTTTGTTTATAGTTTCACCCTCTTCTCCTCCTCCCAATTCCTCCACCCCTCCCCTCCCATTCTGATTCACCCATGTGTGCCTCTCATTAGAAAGCAGACAAGTATCTAAAGGATAATAGTAAAATAAAATAAAATATAATAAGATAAAACAAAATCTAACACATTGGGATGGAACAAAACAAACAAACAGAAGGATAATAGTCCAAGAAAAAGCACAGGAAACAGATATAGACAGAGATCTACTCATTTGCACACTCAGGAATCTCATAAAAGCACTGAACCAGAAGCCCTAACATACACACAAAGATTACAAACTATACATTTGACAAGAAGATAATATCCAGAATATATAAGAAATGACAAAAGTGTAACAGTGAATAAAAGAAATAACTCAATTAAAAATGTGCAGTAGGTGCTGGAAGATTCATTCAGTGATGCACCACCTGCTAATGTACACAAAGCTCTAGATGTCTACTGCTGCAGAAAATAGGGGCTGATGATGCCCATCAATTGAAGAGTGGATAAAGTATAGTACACATTCCTAATCCAATGTCATTAGCCATACAAAATAACGACATCATTTATGATAACATGTAAGGACGATCACTTTGTTAAGTGACTTATTCTGATTTCAGAAGTACCCTGCGATCACAGTCTTATGTGAACTATTAGGCTATGGAGAGTAAGAGTTAGGAAGGCAAAATGGAAAGATGTTGCTAATGGATAGTACTTCCAGGCAGCAAACATTTGAAAAGATTCTCTTAGACAGGACATTTGTGCATTCTGAAGGCCTCACCCTTGGAAAAAAGCCACTCATCTATGGTGTCTTACTTTATAGTAGACTTCCATAAGTCCTTTAAGAGGCAAACCAACAGAAAAATACAGATCTATAGTCACCAGGCGCCAGAGGAAAAGACAGGAGATTGATGACAATGGGTTGCAGAAAAAGCACAGAGATAACTGCTGTAACTAAGTGAGAACTGAATGACTAAACTCAGATCTAAGCAGGGTTTCCAAGGAGTGGCCACCATTCTCCCACTGTCTAGAATACACCACATGGGATTAAGGGGTGTATCTGTCAATGCTTTGGCTGTGAACAATGCAAACTATGGTACAGGGAAGTGACACATGTCTTCAGGAACCTCTCCGCAATAGCCTTGAAAGTTTCACACTAAATTCTGTGCCAGATGCTAAGAAGAAAACCTCCAGGAAACTGCTCAGGCATCACTGGCTCTAGTTCTAGTCCATCCATGGTTTGAATCCTGGAAGTCCATGAAACTTCAAAATCTTACCAGTCAGTGTACATGTTTTAAATTATTTTATGTTGATATAAATATTTTTACTTGTGATTCACTTTGCTTTACGACATGTAACAGGCTAATGGAAAATGTAGTTAGATCTTAATATTATTATTATTTTTCAGTACTAGAGATTGATCCCAGGGCCTCATTAATACTCGATTCTACCACTGAGCTATAGCCGTAGCTTTGTTTTAAACTACTATATGTGTAACTATTAATATGCTCTCTCCCTCCAGTCAACATGGTCACAGAACCCCAATGCACTGCAACCTGGGCCCATTATGATTCTTTTCTGCTCCTAATCACCATGCCTACACAAAGGAAGCCCATAGAGGGCTCCCTAGTTGAGACAGTAAAAGGAGTAAGCAGGACAACAGAAATTTAGAAATTCTCATAGTGTTAACTTCAGATATAAAAAGATAATAAACGAACAAATATTTGTCCATTGTAATTTATTGAGAACATCTTTATTACAAACCCCAAGGACCCATANAAATGAAATTTATGGATCTGGGAACTTCTGATCTACCTTTTACTTGAGGTCCTAGCCTTCCAGACTCCATTTCTGGGCTTCTGTATTCACTGAAGAGGGAAGTGGTGTTCAGACAAGTTTCCCCGCAGGCTCAAAACTCTTAGGTGGAAGCCTGCAAATAACACATTTCACCCAGGTTTTATTTATCAAAGGAGAGATAATTCCAGGGACAATGAATTGTAACACTATGTTAAGAGAAAAAATAATTATAAATATTCACTGAATAGCAATTGTAACTATTATATATTAGAGAATTATGGCTAATTGTTTGATCATTGTAAAACCTACAGCAAACAAGACTTAGGAGGGCAGAAAATGCCCACAAGCAAGCTGGGAAAAACTCCTTTCTGTGTTTTTTGGATCTCCTTCCATCTCTAGGAACTTCCGTTTCCTCTCACATGGGGTATAAGATCTTCAATTTCCATTAAAAAAAAAAAAGAAGCTTAGATGGTCTTAAGGAAATTTTTCCTTCTTGTATGATATTTGCTTGCATTTTATAGATAAGAACATAATAAATCTATTTACAGAAAGGCTATGTAGCTTAAAGATTGCGACAGTTTATATTTTTTAATCCACTTGAAATTTACTAAATTTAAAAACCTGATATTACCTATACTTTATTTGCACACATAACAAATTTCTCAATGAAAAAAAATCACTCTTTTATGTAATAATAATAATAATAATAACAATAACAATAATAATAATGATAAAAATAATAATAGTTATGACTCTAATCACAAAAACAGAATCTGTTTTACAAAAGCCCAGTTGCCAGTTATCTTTTTCTCAGTTTCTGTTTGATTATCACATGCTGTACCCTTAAAGGTTAATGATGGGGATAGAGCAATTACAGAATGATGATGCAGTAGTGCCAGAAAAAAAAAATATGTTCTATCACAGGCAAGACAGCATCTAAAATGTGCCACAGAAAATGTTCACGGGCAAATGCACTTCAATTTCCACAGGATTCGCTGCACTTGAAAGCACGGGTGCTCATTATAGGTGATGAGCTGAAGAGGAATTGCCTCACTGCAAGCAGTGAGGCAGCAAGCCACACAGACATGAGACAAAAGCAGCCACTCAGTAGCAAATTTGTATTTGGTTATTTCCACTTTCACTGAGTACGCCATAAAATCTTATACATACTTTTAACAAAATAAAGCTCACTTATTTGACAAATTTTAATATGGGCTTTCAAAATTCATTTTCATCATGTACACACATACAAAATAATAACAAAATATTATTTAAAATAAATAAATGAAATTTACTTTCTGTAGGAGAAAGTTTTGTTCAGGTCCCGCCAGGCCCCACAATCCCACAGCCACTATAAAATAATTACTCAAAGTCTCATATTAATTATAACTTTTTGGCCATTAGCTCAGGTTTATTACTGACTAGCTCTTACATTTAAACTCAGCCTGTTTCTATTAATTTCTATGTCGCCATGTGTTCCATGGCTTTACCTGCATCCAATTACATGTTGCTCCTTGGGCAGCTGGCTGGCATCTCCTCACTCAGCCTTCCTCTTCCCAGAATTCTCTTTTTCTGCTTATCCCACCTATACTTCCTGCTTGGCTACTGGCCAATCAGCATTTTATTTATCAACCAATCAGAGCAACACATATTCACAGCATACAGAAAGACATCTCCATCAACTTTCCCCAAGATGATAGCATGTATCAATGTAGGAAGTATATTTTATATTCAATAACAAAAATAATTCAAAAATAATTTTTTGCCCTTATAAAAATATAACAATTATAATAATAAAAAGAATTGAAATAATGTTTTAGAGTTCTTTTCACCACCCAAGATAACTTATTCACATCAGTGTTACACCTTATCTCCAAAAGCAATTATATATTTACATGTCCATGTGTAAAGATTATGTGGATACCTCGTCATGTGTGAGAATAAATGTATGTGTGTAGATTAAAAATAGCAAGTTGTAATGTTTTGCATTCTTTTGTGCATATTATACTGTTTCTTAACTAGCAATGTCTTTGGGTTTTCTTTGGTTGAACCTATTTCTTTGGTTCAACTTTTTTCTTTGTTCTCTTTTGGCTTTGGCTTTTGATATTTTGAGACAGGGTCTCAATATATAGCTTAGGTTCATCTGGAACTCATGACCATTTGATCATTTGATACTCCTCAGACCAGAATTAGCCACTGAAAGATCATGAAGTGACATAATTGAACTTTTAAGCCAGTAAGTTACATATTTATGTAAAATTATGTACATATCCATATGTATATAATCAAAAGTTATTTGAAATATTTTCACAAGAAAAATGAGTAAATGCAACTGTGTAATATAGAAGAATGACAATTCTTATACAAACATCACCATTTGCCAGCCTCATGTGTGCTGAAATGCAGAGCTGAAGGGTTAGTTTGAATTCAGCAAGGAATGGGTAACTGAGGTTTAGATGAAAATCCCCTGTTTTGACTTAGAATTCTAATCACATGTACATGAACATGATGCTTCCCTGAGGAGAAAGATTAAAAGCAGAAGTCTTCAGTTATAAAGAATATACAAATAATGGGTAATGCCACAAATATTATCAAAGAAAAAACATAGCGACCCAGACTGTTTGCATGGTGATGTCAGCCTGTTCTTTTCCTTTTTTTATACTTAAGCCAACAAAAAATTTAAAAACCCATAATTAGAGAAATTTTAGCAAGGGTAATTAACTCAAACACTAAGTGTACCAGTCAACTCAGGTGGAAATATGGCTGCCCTGGTCTATTACCAAACATAGTTACTGCCTTTAGTGTGTTCACTTTCTTCTTTCAGAACATACACATCACACTTTTGCAAATATCATTTGATAGCCTACTCTTGTTTCAAAATCTACTAAATATTTTAAATTAACTTTTTTAAAATAGGAAATATTAGTCCAGTGAGAAGCCCAGCCAGTAAAAATGCCTGCACAAAATCCAATGACCTGAATTTGATCGTAGAATCCATAGATTAAAGGGGGAGAAATCGCCCCCACAAAGTTCTCTGACCTGCACTCATGTTCCCCGAACAGACAGAAAATCAATTCAAAATATGAGCTGCTGTGTGAAATCATCTCTGAATTTATTTTATTTCAGTGGAAGACTACTAAATTTGGTGTAGAAGCAACTAAGAATTAAACTGTAATTATAAATTTTCAAAGTACTTTTGATGGAATACATATACATAAAAGTAACTTAGACTCAGAGAAGAAATTTAAATTTCCACAATATTATCTTTGTGTTCCCATTTGACCATACACTGAGTCCTAGTACCAAAAGTTCTCTAGGCTGTCACTGGCTTATCCCCTCTAGCTCCTGGTTTTAAACACTGATTTAACCTGAGTGACTAAAGCATTTATGTTTTGAATCACAGAAGTTTCACTAACCCAAACATAAATGTTCACTTTTCTATGTGAAGATTCTGCATAGACCTCTAGCAGATATCTAACTTTTTATTTTAGACCATTTATATTAAATGTAACCATAGACAATGTTGTCTATTTAATATTCTATTATTTGTTTAAAACTTATTTTATTACTCTGTTTTGTTACTTTTTGAATTTCTCAGAGGGATACAGTCTAATGATAATATTTTTTGGAAGGACACCCAGGAAAGCTTGTTTATTCAGATTCTCCTTGGGCTTTTCAAGCTAGTATTTCTTCCACAGGTAAGGGGTCAGGAGCTATCTGTGAAGAGAATCCTCAATGGAGAAGGGACCGAGGATGTTTCTAGGTTATGACTTGCTCAGTATAAAAGTTTTCTAAGTTTCTATGCTCCATATTGAGAAAAAAATTAAAGAAAGGATTCTTATTTCCATGTCTCATTTCAGGCAAGAAATGGAGTAGAAAGATGGAAAGACAGGAGAAGGAAAGTCAGGTAGACATTGTCCTAGGGTACTTTCTCCAATGGAAGGTAGTGCTATTTTTTGGGGGGGTAGTCTTCTGAGCCCTGAAAGGGCAAAGGATATAGCATTGTACAATATGAATGTAAGTAACAATTATACTATGAACTTACTTGGCATGCTCTTGAACAGATTTTCATTTTTTTTTTTTTTTTTAGAATTCTTCACTTTTAG